>VMDO01009768.1:0-75313 GCA_007922755.1 Pedetes capensis
GGATTAGGGCAGAGGAGAGAGACTAGGAATAATTAAAAATGTAAAGAATATAGTATTTTTTTACACAGCTATCTACAAGGAGGCTGTTATTGAAATTTTATCAAAAGATTCTAGAATTGTGCTTTATAATGAAAAATATCACATTAATATATTCTTAATATGAGTTCTTGATAAAAATACCTGCATCTCTAAAAATTTCTCATTTTACTTACTCTAATATAAATCAGATTATAGATATATCACTTCATGATAAATTATAACAATGATAAGCAAAAATTTAAAATAACCTTGGGATGATAGTAAATGGTAACTGCAAACATTGTTATTCACTGTGCTGAAAATGCCAAATCTTATTCTGCATATAGTAGAGATGCGGTCATCAGGAAATTGAAAGGACTTCATGATAAAAAATGGTTAAAATTTGAAAGTGTTTGGTTTTCTGTATTAAATTTTATTCAGCCAGTGATAATAGGATTCTTTTAGTGATTTCAAAATATTAAGTTAATCACATATTTATTGATCACCTACAATATTGAAATTGAGCACCTAATTGAGTATTGGATGTTACAGATGCTAGAGACCAGTAGTGAAAAATATTAAAGTCTTTGCCCTCACAGTACTTACATTATCCTTGGAAGAAACAGACAATAATAATTTACAGAAAGACAAATGCATGTAAAATATGCCAGTTAATATTAAACACTATTGAAAAAATAAAGCATGGTAAGAGTAATTTGAATAAATAACTACTTTAGCATAGCTTCATTGTAATAAAATATTTCTATTCTTGCCTTTCTTTTGTCCACAAATATACTAATAATAAACTCTGAAAGTGTACTGTGAAACTCCATGTATAATTACACATAATTGATTTCTCTTTTTCCACATATTACAAAGCAGATTGTTGTTTTTGTTAGGTGCTGTCAAGTGGTGTCTGACTCATAGCAACTTTCTTAGTGTTTTCAGTGGGCTGATTGTTTCAGGATTGCTTCAGGAGTGGATTGCCATGTCCTTTCCCCATTTTTGTGGTGCTGGAGATCGAATCCAGGGCCTCAGGGCAGAGCAACACTCTACCAACTGAGCTAAACCCCAGCCCCCACGAAGCAGATTATGATTCAGTAAATATGGATCATACAGAGAAAATATTTCAAATAAAAATGACTCATAGAAATAGAGATGGACATCTTGTGTGCCATCAGAGGCCACAACTAAATAGTTAGCAAAGTGTTCAGTTAGTCTGTGGACACATGAATGGGACTTATGGAGAGAGTAGTTTTAATCAGTGGTGATTTTAGCCTGATTAGAAATTTTGCATCCAGTATAGGTAAATAGGGTTGCATACATAACTTATTGCCAACTTATTTATGTTTTGGTCACCAAAAACATACATCTGAAATGCAACTAAATTAATAATTGGAGTAAGATCTCAGCTCATTTGTTGATATACTAAGCGATTAGTAAACACTTTTTTCAGCAACAAACCTGTTTTAAATGAGTAGAAACTGGAGTTGCTACCATCTCTTGAGGCATTTGCTCAGTTTTGGACATAGCAGGATAGGAGACCAAACCCACCATGGACAAAACTTTGTGGGGACAAATAGAAACCAGCCAAAATTTTTTTAGAAGTTTATTTTTTGAAAAACTGCTTTATAAAAATATAACTAGTGTGCCATACCATTCCTCTATTTAAAGTGTCCAGATTAATTTTTCTTTTAGGATATTCACAGGCTTGTGTAACAATCACTCCTAAGTAATTTCAGAACATTTTGTCTCCCCTGAAAGAAAATTCAATTAGCAATCATTCTTCATCCTCTCACCCCATCCCAAGTCTTAGATAACCACTTACTTACTTTCGGTCTGTATAGATTTGTGTCTTTTGTACATTTCATTCAGGCTTTTAATAACTATATAATATTCTGTTATATGGTAATATACCATATATGTTTGTGTATCAGTTTATGAACTTTATTTCCACATTTTGACTATTACAGATAATACTACTATAATTATATTTGTATAGGGCTGGGATTTAGCTCAGTTGGTAGAGTGCTGCTCTGCAGTCTCTGAGGTCCCAAGTTCGAGTCCCAGCACTGCAAAAGTGGGAGAAGGACATGGCAATCCACTCCGAAGGCAATCCCAAAACAGCCAGCTATTGAAAACCCTATGAGGGTCGCTATGAGTCAGACATGACTCGACAGCACCTACCACCACCACCACCATATTTGTACAAGTTTTTCTGTGGAAATATATTTTCATTTCTTTTGAGTGTATGCCTAAAAGCAGAATTACTGGGTCATGTGGTAACTGTACATTTGCTTTTTGGGAAACTGACAAATTGCTTTCCACAATGGTGATATCATTTTATGTTTCCATCAGCAATGTATGAGGGTTCCAAATTCTTCATATCCTCACCAATACTGATTGTCTCTCTTTCTGATTATATCTATCCCAGTGGATATGAAATGGTATCTCATTGTAGTTTTGATTTGCATTTCTCTAATGAGTAATAATTAACATCATTTCATGTGCTATTGGCTATGTGTATTTTTGGAGAAATATATCTTCAAATCCTTTGCCTATAGCTTATTGGGTTATGTCCTTTTTATTGTCAAGTTATAAAATTATTTGCATATCCTAAACCAGGCACAGTGGCACATGCCTGTAATCCCAGCGATTTAGGAGGCAGAGGCAGGAGGATCGCAAGTTGGAGACCAGAGACAGTCTGCATAATTTAGTGAGATGCTGTCTCAAAAAAAGTAAAAAAATGGGCTGAGGGTACAGCTCAGTGGTCCAGCACTTGCAAAGCGTGCAAGCACGGAGGCCCTGGGTTCAATCCTCAGTACCACACACACCCAAAAGATTTACATATTTTAGATAAAAGTCTGTTTGTAGTTATATGATTTGACAATATTTTCTCATATTCTGTGGGTTGTATCGATTGTATTATTTTCAGCACAGAAATTTAAAATTTGTGATGTCTAATTGACTTTAAGTTTTCTCTCCTGCTTGTGGTCTCAGTGTTATGTAATATTTGTGTGTATACTCAGTAAAATCTACTTTGTACTATAAGTACCATATAAAGTAGTAATGATGAGTGAATCCAGGGATTGACAGCTTTTCTGAATCCACATGATAAATGATCATGAATAATTCCATTATATTTGAGAAAGTGTTTTGTCATAAAAAGCTAAATGTTCTTGAAACCACAGTGATTTGAAGTGATTTGATCAAGTTATTTATTAGACATGTGCATGAGAACACAATGAGGCAGTGATATCCTTAGGAGGAGTAGGGAAATTTCCTTTCCTCCCAACAACAATCTCATTTGTGAGAGTGGAGCCCTCATGACCTTCACCTTTTGAATGCTCCACTTCTTAATATTATCTCATTGGCTATTAGGTTTCAACAAGAGACAAATATTTGAACCGTAGGACATCTTTTAAACTCTTTAAAGAGTTTTTTGAATAGCCAGGTGTGGTGGTGCATGCCTGTAATCCCAGCGACTCAGGAGGCAGAGGCAGAGGCAGAGGGAGGAGGATTGAAAGTTTGAGACCAGAGGGAGTCTGCATAATTGAGTGAGACCCTGTCTCAAAAAAGTAAAAAAAGTGGACTGAGGGTGCAGCTCAGTGGTACAGCACTTGCAAAGCATCCAAGTGGGAGGCCCTGGGCTCAACCCCAAGTACCGCAAAAAAAAAAAAAAAAAAGTTTTTTGATTGAGAACATCTCTGTAAAGTTGTGGGAGTGAAGTTTAGCACTGGCTCCACATGTTCCATTAAAGCATTTATGTGTTACACCCTTTTTATAAATTATTTCATTTGATTTTCATGAGATTTCATGGCAAATACCTCTCTATTGTCACTCCCTAGGGTGCTTCCTCTACTTAATCCTGTGATGTTTCAGAAGCCCCATTCTTCCACAAGGATTCTTTCCTAAGGAGCTGTTGGTAGTGGGAGTTTCTCATCCTTTCATGCTCTGTGTGTCATAGCTCCCAAAAAGTCTCATTTGAGTTGCCTGTTATTTAGTTGCCTGTGTCTGGAAATCACTCCCTATCCCTTCAGTTTACCAGAATTTATTGAGTTCTTGGTTACTCTCGTATGCTTATCAAGGTAGAGACTTTTTTGGCACTAGGGACTGGTTTCATGGAAGACAGTTTTTCCTATGGACGAGGGGAGGTGGGGAAACGCAGGTCTGACAAGGGGCAGGGCTCAGGCAGTAATGAGATCCATGGGGAGCAGTGGTGAGTGCAGATGTAAACACTGGTCCAAAGCCTAGTAGTTGGGGACTCTTGCATCAAGGCTTTAGTATCTTGCTCACAGCTTTTCCCATGAGGTTGAGATTTAGGGTTCTTCTAAGGGTCTTTACCTGTTATCACCACTCACTTCTCCTTTATTCTCTATCCGTTGGTTCCGTGCTTTCTACTTCTGCGATCAAAATCAGACTTCTCAATATACTACTCAGTGTTCTTAACTGTTTAGTATCATCAGACCAGTGCCTGGTGCTAAATGACCATGTCAGCCAGAGTTGTCCTTTTGGTGACCCAGGCAACTCCCACAATGTGTGTGCATTTCCAACTCTGTGCTTTTGCTTATGTAATTCCTGGCATATAGACTACTATGCTCTATTTTAATTTGTCTTTTTCCCCATCGTTTAATACTCTATTCCAGTTCTGATTCCTTTTCTTTGACCATTCATCACTATTTCCTATTACAATTCTGAGCCAGACAAGTAGTACTTATTAGGAACTATTTATTTACTACAATTTCTAATAGCTTATACAGTGCCATCAAACACTTTAAGAATATACACTCTTATTATCTCATGGTTTCATGTTTGTAAGGTTTTTCTGCTTAACAGATGGCAGGCTTCTTGTCAGCAGGTTGATGTCTGTACATCTATTATAGGGCAGACGGTCAATGGACAATGTTGGCTACTCCCTGCTCCTTTGGGAATCTTATTTGAGTCTTTGCCAGTGATTCTGTATATTTTATTTAATAATAATAAAAGTTATTTTATCTTTTGTTAATTTTGGGGAAAAATGTGGGCCCAACATCACTCTGCACTTTTCTTTGAATGGGTTTGATTTCACATGGTTGTATTTTTCCTCTGATAGTTTTATGACAATGACTCTAGATTGAGGTCTCAGGGCCTACACCAAAATATCACAAAATGGTTAATGGTAATAGAAGAAAATTACACATAGTTCATGTTCTGTGGTTCTATATGAAAGTTTGGGGATTTTATGAAAATAATTTTTAATTTTTTTCTTTTTAAACAGTAGGTAACCAACAACAGCCCTATTATATCTATAAGTAGGTTTTCCTTATCTTCGAGTGGACAGAGATTCAGCATTGTATAGTTGCCATGCTTTTAGATAACAAAGGGGAGTGAACTGTGCTTGAATATCTGCTTCTCTCAGTTTTAGTATGATGTGGTTTCTGTTTTAGTTTTTAGGGAGCATTTTGAAATCTCTAGTAGAAAATAACTGGATATTTCGAGAACAAACACACTTGATCTTTGGCAATGTTTTATCCAGTAATTTGAAAATTTGTATTACATTTTATAAAGTGATAAAGAAATTAGATAACGTGTATAAAATCTGTGTAGTGAAAACTCTGCGGTGTTTTTAGTACTTGATCATCTTGCTCAACTATCTCACAGTACTTCTAAAAAAGAAATCAACATTTAAAAATATGAAAGGAAGACAAGTCAGAATTAGAAGGACATTGGTTGTGCCAATCACATAAATTTACTACGTTGTTGTTAAATGCCATCAAGTCAGTTCTGACTCACAGGGACCCAATGTGCAACAGAACAAAACAGTCCCCGACACTGTGCCAGGCACACGATCTTTTATATGTTTAAGCTCATTGTGTTGCTGTCGGCTGTGTCAATCCATTTACTTGAGGGTCTTCCTTTATTTCATTAACTCGCCACTCTCCCAAACATGATGTCCTTCTCCAGGGATTAATCCCTCCTGACTGCATGTCTAAAATAACATAAGATGCAACCTAGCTGTTCTTGCTTCCAAAGAGCACTGTGGTTGCACTTCTAGGACATATCTGGTGGTTCTTTTGGCAGTCAATGTCATATTCAATATTTTTCTCCAGCACCATAATTCAAAAGCATCAATTTTTTTTTTTTTCGGTACTGGGGGTTGAACCCAGGGCCTTGCACTTGCATACTTTTGCAAGTGCTGGACCACTGAGCTGCCCCCCCAGCCTATGTTTTTACCTTTTTTGTTTTGTTTTGTTTTGAGACAGGGGCTCGCTAAATTATGCAGACTGCCTCTGGTCTTGAATTTGCGATCCTCCTGCCTCTGTCTCTCAAGTCGCTGGGATTACAGGCATACACCACCGGGCCCAGCCAAAAGCATCAATTCTTCTTCCGTTTCCCTTATTCAGTGTCCAGCTTTTACAATCATGTGATGTGACTGAGAATACCATGGCATCAGTCAGGCACACCTTTGCCTTCAGTCTTTCCTTTTCAACACTTTAAAGAGATCTTTTGCCACAGCTTTTCCCAGTGCAATGCATGTTTTGATTTCTTGACTGCTGCATCCATGGATGTTGATTGTAGAACCAAGTAAAGCAAAATCTTTTACAACCTCAATCTTTTCTCCATTTATCATGAAGTTGCATACAGCACTCATCAAATTGTCATCATTAGTTAATTTATCCTTTTTTTGAGGACAACAATTGTGCTTTGGTTTACTTCTGAACCCAGCCCAATTAATGACTCATAATAGTTTCTCAGTAAATGGTTGTTGATTTATCCGTATGTTTTTGGAGTGAGCTGATATGTAATGAGTGGCTGGGATTTAGCTCAGTTGGTAGAGCACTACACTGCAGTCTCTGAGGTCCCGAGTTCAATTCCCAGCACTGCAAAAATGGGAGAAGGGCCTGCCAATCCACTCCCAAGGCAATCCTGAAACAGTCAGCCATAGAAAACCCTATGAACGTCGCTATGAGTCGGATACCGACTCGATGGTACCTAACAACAACAATATGTAATGAAGGTTTAATAATTTAGTCTGGAAAAGTAGATTCTTAGTGCTTGACTCACTGATCTCCAAATCACATATTAATAGTCAAAAATTGCAGTTAACATTCATATAATATTTTATACCTGACAAAATACTTTTCATATTTACTGAATTTTTTTGAGACAGGATCTCACTGTGTAGCCCTGGCTGCCTTGGAACTCACTAGGTTGACCAGAGTGACTTCAAACTTGCAGTGATCCTCCTGCCTCTGCCTCCTGCATGCTGGGATAGCCATAGCCATATACCACCATACCCAGCTAACATCACAAATATATTTTTTTTTTTTCAGTGCTGGAGATGAATTTTTACTGAATTCTTGAGCAAATAAAAAACATGCATTCTAATTGATCAGACTATTGGTCACACACTAGGTATATAATAGTTTACATGTGTAAGGGGTTGATGTCATTCCTGGAAATGACTTGAACAAAGAATACTTTGGAAATATTGAAGCTTCACTCCTTATTCCTGGGGTTTTTGTTGTTGTGATTTTTTTTTTTCTGTGCTGGGGATCCAACCCTGAGTTTCATACATGCTAGGCAAGCATTCCATTTCTGAGCTACACTGCTAGCCCTTGCTCTTGTTTTAAGAATTCATTTTCTTAGAGGTGGTAGTCTGCCTGCCTTGCATCCTCTTCACACAGAGATAACACTTGAAGAACATGAAAATTACTCTAACAAAATACCAGAGAACTCTTTAGATATGAGACATTTAGGAGCTGGTGCTGTACCACAGGGCTACACAAGAGGCAAAGTTGTTGGATAATAACAGTATGAAGCAGAGCCATAGGTCACCATTCCCACCTCCCACATTCACTCCTTCCATTCCCTCTCACTTTTCTAATTACACTTGTTCTCCCAAAAGACAAGGAACCAACATGCCAACTAAAGGGGGAAGGGGAAGGGAAACAATGTAGAGGGGTAAAGAGGGAGAGGAAAATTTCAAAATACACAATGCAACTATATAAATACAGGAAAAAAGGAAAGGAGAAAAACAATGAGACTTCAACTCATGGTTGCTTATGATTTTCTTTACATATTAATTAATACTCCTATTTTTCTTTTCTTCTTTCATTTATACTGTTCTGTTCCCATTGCTTAGCAGCTGAAACAGACCTAGATTGCCTACTTCCAACCCTGTTCCCCTTTTAAAAGTACAACAATCAATTGTTTAAACCACTGTGACTGGATATTCTTTTACATATAATTGACCATGTTTCTAATTTTATCCTCAGTTTCCTCATCTGTAATGCAGGAATATTACTACTACCCTATTACATAAGGCTGGTGTGAGGATAAAATGAAAGAATTCAAGTGAGTGGGTTTACAAAGAGGCTGGCTTAGAGTAAATAAATATTAGCTAGTATCATTGTTCCAACCTGAATATTTTCTTTATGATATTTAGTGTTAGAAATTTAGGTTTAAATATAACTGTGTTGTTGTTGTTAGGTGCCGTTGAGTCAGTTCTGCCTCATAGTGATCCTCATAGGGTTTTCAATGGCTGATTGTTCTGGGATTGCTTTTGGGAGTGAACTGTCACATCCTTCTCCCATTTTTGTGCTGCTGGGAACCAAACCTGGGTCCTGAGAAAGTGCAGAGCAGTGTTCTATCAACTGAGCTCAACCCCTATAGCATCTTTCTTTCATCTTCCAAGACTTTAAAATTTTATTTTTTAAAAAGCATCTTTGTTGAAGTGTAATTGCCTAAATTATACATATTTATAGTTAATAGTTGAATAAATTTTGACATATGTATTTTTCTGTGAAACCATTAGAAGACACAGAAGTAGATCAGCATGGAAACATGACTAATTGTGTCTGGAGGTAAAGGGGTCAGGAAAAATTTCATATCATCATCACAATCAAAATAATAAATTTATCTGCCAATCCCAATGAATTTTTTCTCCTTTGCAATCTTTCGCTCCTGCCACTCCCCTTCTCCCCTCCTTCCACAATACTGATATGCTTTCTATCCCTATAGATTAATTGATTTTCTAGAATTTTACATAAGTGGGATTATACAATGTATATTCTTTGGAGAATAAGGGATTTGACTTTTCCCTCCACTCTTTTGTTTGTTGTTGTTGTTGTTGTTGTTGTTAGGTGCTGTCGAGTCAGTATCCGACTCATAATGACCCTCATAGAGTTTTCAGTGGCTGACTGTTTCGGGATTGCCTTGGGAGTGGATTGCCAGGCCCTTCTCCCATTTTTGCAGTGCTGGGAATTGAACTTGGGACCTCAGAGACTGCAGCGCAGTGCTCTACCAACTGAGCTAAATCCCAGCCCACTCTTTTGTTTAAAACCACTCAAATGGCTTTGTTTCATAATTACTTTGAGATTCAACCATGTTGTTACATAGTTAATAACTTGCTTCTCTTTATCATTGAATATTATTTTATTGTGTGAACATTAAAAATTTATTTTTCATCTATTCATTGGGAATTTTTAATATTTTAATACATTAAGCACCTCTCTTTTACGACACTATTCATAACTCTGATGAAACATTTTTCATAGCATAATAAACTTTGTTGTCTTAATATATCCTCCATTAGACTACATGATTTAACCTTCAAGATTGGGGAACTCTGTCTTATTTATTCTTGATCTCATAGCCCCTACTATAATGACATGGTATCAAGCTGGAACTCCATGCAAACAGTCCTATAAAGTGAGGCCAAAACATTCTTTGTCTTGTACTGTCTCCATCATAACTACTGTTGATTCATTATGGTACTGGAGGGTTGAACCTAGGGCTTTGTGCATACTTTGCAAAGGTTCTACCACTGAGCTGCACCCCCAGGCCTTTTTTTTTTTTTTTATCTTGAGGCAAGGTCTCATTAAGTTATGAAGGCTGCCTCTGGCATTAAACTTGTGATTCTCCTGCCTCACCCTCTTGAGTCACTGGGATTATAGACATGTGCCTCTGTACCCAGCTTGTTTTAACTTTGATATAAATGAAATTAGCATTTCCATTTTCACTTGGCATAGTGTCTGAGAGATTCAACCATGTCACTTTACTTTGTTCTTTCAATTGGGATGTTTAAACCATTTATAGTTACTATAATATTGACATTTGTGGGCTAAAAGTATTTTCTTGCTATTATTTTCATTCTATGCTTTCTATTTTTTAGCTGTGTTCTTTTTTTCTGTCTTCTTTTGGGCTTATTACAATTTTTAATGGATTCCCTCTTATTTTCTCAATTGACTTTCTAGCCATACCTTTTATTGTTATTTTTAGTGGTTTTTCTAGGGCCTACAAAATATATCTTTAGCATAGCACACTCTGTAGAGGCAATGCTCTACCTTTTTGTGTTTTCTACTTCCTTTCCACACATTCCATTTCTCATTTCACAAATACAGTAGGGTAATTAGTGTAATTCTATTTATACCACCCCCTAAATTAATTTATTTTATTTAAAATCACTCAAATATCTGTCCATTTTTTCTAGAACTGAGTTTAAACTTTCAATGTGGTTTATCAAATCCATTGTTTTGTGTTTTGTCCATATCCCTAAGCTCATCTACTGCCACAGTAGTACCAGGAATACTAATTTCTTTACAATCCTTCAAATATATCTTTTACTTAAAACTTCTTCATCTTACATATATTTTTCCTTTTGTCTGGAATACCCACCTACTTTTGCTATCTGATACTTTTATTAATTTTATTTAACCGGTATTGTCAATTTTTGGCATAGTATTGTGGGGTCATTTAAGATCTCAAAACAAAAACTTTTTATTGTTTAAGACATTTGTTCCAAAAATTTAATCATGTTATTATATGAACAAAAACACCTTTTAAAAGTTACTAATATAACATTTATTTGTGTAACAATAATTATTAAAAAATTAAGAAATTTTTCTTAAGGCATTTAAAAATTCTAACTTTTTTTAGTTTTCAAAAACTACAATAAAATCAAACTAAAATTAAGATAACAAAAAATTCTCTTCTTGTTTTATGATGTAGAGTCCTAAAATTATAAAATCAACAATCATAAAATATGGAAAATGGCATGCAAAGTCAACTCCTTGTAAAAAATACTAGCAATACTTAGACTTTGGGTAATTACTTAGTCTCTACAGTTATCACATACAATATTTGTACAAATAGCCCATGTAATTGATATTATGGGGTCACATATGAAGCATGTACCTGTATTTGGGTAAATGTTACATCGCCATATATATGGCATCCCCTCCCAGTGTGGACATACTGAAATTACATGAAACAGTACATTCATGCCTCAATTAGGAATTTTAAAAGATAGGCAGATTTAAAATTTGGTGTCTCTTTTGACCCCACAATACCAGTTAAGCCCTAAGAATTTTTTTGAGGAATTGTTTATGTGCAACTTTTCCTGATCCTTCTCCCTGTAGGCAAAATTAATCATTCTCTCTTCAGTCCCGCTTCTGTCCCTTATTTATGCTCCTATTGGGTGCTGCTGTGCATCACTTCAAATTTTCTTGGTCTCACCTCTTATTCCTGTAGTGATTACAGTGACCACTTCTGGGAATATGCTGTCCAGTTTCATGCAAGTAAAATGAGGTAATGCACTGCCTCTGGCCTGTGTATTTTACCTTTTACTTCTCTTCTTCCCTCTCCATACCCAGCAGTCCAGGAAGGTGGGGAGTTAATGCCCTGGTATTAGGACATTATATAATATTTTTTCCCAATCAGATATTTTATTTTATTTTAGTATTTTTATTAGTAATTTTTTATGAATATGTTAGTGGATCTCATTATGACATTTCCATATATGTGTTTCATTGAACATGGCTCATGTCCACTTCCTCCTTACCCTCTCATCCCTGTCCTGCATCCCCTTCACCCCACCTATAGTAGGGGATTATGTAGTCTTAAAATACATATTTCCAGCCATTCAACATAAATGTCAATAACATCTATTCAGTGCTAAGTACTGAGGATTCAATAGTGAATATAGGTTATGGAGATTAGAGATGCAGGGGCCACCAAAAGATATTGTCGCGTAGGCTGGTGACGCATAGTTACTAATGAGACACAGACATGTAGAAAAGTTAAGTGACTTGCCCAAGATTACAGTCTATGAGCAAATCACTCCTCAGAATTATATATTCTTAGATTTTTTAATTTACACTAATTCTTTCTATAATCATTACTGAGGGGTAAACTGTGAAGATAACTCATTGCAAAAGATAGTTGCATAAATGAAAAAAACACTACAAAGGAAACCCTTTAGAGAGGAGGATGATTAGGGGTAGGCTGTGATGGAGTGTGAAGAACATGTAGGATATTTTCAGTTCATCTGGAATGTTTTCCAATTTGGAATTTTCCTTCTGTTGAGTGGCATATGGTTAAAAAATCAAAATTAAACTAATATTACTTGAGAACCTAACATTCTAGGCACTTTCATGTATACTAACTCATTTAATATTCATGAAAACTCTGTGAAATGTACTGTGAAATCCAAATGGTTGATTCTAGCCTGGTATCACACGGTATATGCCATTCCTTAGTGGATTGTCATTGTGCAGAGTCTGATAACAGTTTTCAGATTCAGAAATGCAGTTATCATGTGGCCACTTAGAGGTTAACAGGCCCAGGCAAATTGATTTTTATTAACCAAACTTACAAAGGTCTGATTATAAATGAGAACATCAATTTACAAGTCTCTATGAGGAAATTAACTGCCAAATAGACTAGAATATCCCTGTCAGCTTGTCAGCACATTTTATTCCCTATGGGGAAAAAAGCTTGGGGAAATAAGATTAAGGACCAGAGGATGCTGAAGAAATAGAAAATTAGAAGACAGTGAGTTGGATGCATTTAATAAGAAAATTGTCATGCAGTGTTGGAGCCTAATGTGTGTTCTCTGCCATAGGAATATACCTGCCAAGCTATTGGCTGATAGACATTTGTATTGTTTCTATTTTCTTGGTAACACTGCTGTGAACATTTGTGTACACACCTGGAGAAGCAGACCTTGGCAAAACAAAGTACACTTCTAATCTGAACATTTTACTTGGCAGGTATGCAAGACTGGACCTCAAACAAAGAGTGAGGACAGTGTTTAGAGTCTAAGAACCCAAACTGTGTTCAAGATGGGGATTTGGCTAATGAGTCAAAGCAAGACCCTATGTGTAAAGTCAAATCTTAAGGGGCAAACATTTATAACTTTATGTCAATTCTCGCAAGGTTGATAAGATTTCTTTAAATCTCATTTGTCTAATATGAGGATTGTTTCTACAAACAAGGCTGTAACTGAGGTTAATAGCTGTACCTTTTGGGAGACAAAGAATGTAAAAGATGGGGAACTTGAACAGCCCCTAATTATTTTATAGAAATTCTTATGGGTATATATTCTTAAGACCATCAACCTTCTGTTTGCTTTTTTAATTAACATACTATCCTTATTGGCTGTGTCATGAATTGACTCAAATGATTGGTCATGACGTGATTGGTGAAATCCTGTCATGTCTCCTTGTCTTGATTTCTTTAACCACAAAGTGAGAGCTTTGAGCTGCATATGATCACCAAGGTCCTTTCCTGCTCTGAAAATCTGTGATCCTCCAAGGCACATTTTTCTGAGTTTCAAATTATTTTTCACTATACACAATTGATTTTGGGTATTTCTTGATATCATTGATAAACTGTTTTCACAATTATAAGAAATGTTCTTTGTAGGGTATGAGTTGTTGTTACTCCCTTTTAGACAGAGTGTACTTTCTGACTTTGTTGTTTGATTTGGAAAATGGCATATTTAGAACCTGTAGCTCTTACTCTGCTGAATAATGATGGAATTTCATAAATAAATTCAGAAATAAGAACCTCAGAAATATTTGGATGATATTTAGTGGTAAAATTGTCTACATAATTTAGTATGCTGTTGTTGTTAGGTGCCATCAAGTTGGTATCCAACTCATAGTGACCCTACGTACAACAGATGAAATAGTATTGTTACTGATTTCCTGCTATTCATAGGGTCTTCAATAACTGATTATTTTGGGGGGCAGTGGGTTGGTGGGTCCTTCTCCCAAGCCTACAGCACCTGGTGTTCCCAGGCAGTCTCCAATCCAAGTACTAGCCAGGCCTGACCCTGCTTAGCTTCTGAGATCTAACAGGATCTGACACTACAGTGGTATGGCTGCAGGCCTTCAAGTCAGTGTCCGTCTCATATAGCTTCCGAGATTTGACAGGATTGGATGCCACAGTGGTACGGCTGTAGACTAATATAGTATGTTGTTGTTGTAGTTAGGTGCTGTCAAGTCCTATCTGACTCATAGCGACCCTTATAGGGTTTTCAATGGCTGATTGTTTCGGGATTGCCTAGGGAGTGGATTGCCATGTCCTCCCATTTTTGTGGTGCTGGGAATTGAACTAGGGACCTCAGAGACTGCAGAGTAGCACTCTACGAATTGAGCTAAATCCCAACCCCAATTTAGTATAGTGATTGCTTAATAGTAAACATACCTTAAAATTCATTGAATAGAAAAATAAAAAAAACAAAAAATCATTACATTTCAGAAAGTTGACATCCAAAGGGTTTTTTTTAACCTTAAGATTATTAGATCAATCATTCACTGAGGATTTCTGAATACAAATTGAATAGTAGAATGGAAGGAACGTGATCCCTAAATTACAGTTAGACCATGTCTTCCTTGGGCTGGGATTTAGCTCAGTTGGTAGAGCACTGTGCTGCAGTCTCTGAGGACCCGAGTTCAATTCCCAGCACCGCAAAAATGGAAGAAGGGCCTGGCAATCCACTCCCAAGGCAATCCCGAAACAGCCATTGAAAACCCTATGAGGGTCACTATGAGTCGGATACCGACTCAACTGCACCTAACAACAACGTCTTCCTTACTCTCCACTGTATGATGACATATGACAAAAATGAGAATAGTCTGTCCAAAAAGTTAACAGTATACTATCAAGATTCCTAAGTAAGAGTTAGTTTCCAGGACTGATTGTTGTTGTTAGGTGCTGTTGAGTCAGGTCAGACTCATAGCAACCCTATGTACAACAGAACAAAATACACCCTGACATTGTGCCATGCCAGACACTATGTAAGTACTTCTCTGCTATTCATAGGATTTTCAATGGCTGATTATTTCAGGATTGCTTTGGGACTGGATTTCCATGTCCGTCTCCCATTTTTGTAGTGCTAGGGATGGAACCCAGGGCCTCAGGGAGTGCAGAGCAGTATTCTACCAACTGAGCTAAACCCAGCCCTCCAGGATTGATTAGGTAGCATTATAACAAGATAGGACTAGTCTTGGATTATAATTAGAAGTTTAAAGCAAGAACAAAGGTTTGTGAAGTAGAAAATGGTTATGTTGCACAATATGAAATGTCAGCTCTGGGCTTCTTAACATGTAATATTTGCAATGTAAAATGAAAAATGTGACTAAATTTAAAAAGTAGACTTAAAGATACCTTTTTAAAGAGTCTTGAGGTTAGACAAAAAATAAAAATACAAATCAAGGGGAAGAACTTTCAGAAAAATGAATGACTACATTAACAAATGTATGGAGAAGAACAATGAAGATAGGAAATCACCATTTTGTGACCATTATGGAAATAATCCATACAGATGAGTAATAAATGGATG
The DNA here is from genome assembly GCA_007922755.1 of Pedetes capensis. Classification (NCBI taxonomy): domain Eukaryota; kingdom Metazoa; phylum Chordata; class Mammalia; order Rodentia; family Pedetidae; genus Pedetes; species Pedetes capensis. Next base: position 15,632 of record VMDO01009768.1, read on the forward strand.
CTAAAAATTTGAAGAGACATAAAATACTTGCATAATATCATAGTACCTAACATATTTATTAAGATTACTTATGAATTAAAAATGAAAAATTGTAACTTTACAGTGGAGAAACCTGACCAACATCAGTTTATTGAGTCATCAAAGTTAGTATCAGTGGTGGGATAAATTGATGTATGATTTCTTATATTATGCACTGAGAAAGACAAATTATTCATGAAATATTTCTGCTGAAAATGCATAATGTGAGTCTAATCAAGTGGAAACATCAGACCCAAAGGAACATTCTTCAAAATAACTACCTGGATACTTAAAAAAATTTCAGGGTCAGGAAAAACAAAGTATGAAAAACTGTCCCAAATGAAAGCAATTAAGAAGACATGCCAGCTACTTCTAATGTGCAAACTTGGATCTGGATCAGAGAAAAATATTTTTATAAGACACATTTTTGGGACATTTGTAGAAAAATGAATATAGATATGTATTAGATAAAATAATTATATCACTGTTATATTCCTGGATTTGATAAATGTACTGTTATATATGAAAACCTTTGTTCTTAGAAAATGAGCACTGAAGTGTTTAGGGATAAAGGAACATAATTCTGCAAGTAACTGTTAAGTGACTCAGCAAAAGTATTCTGTGGTTTCTGTCTGTGGGTGCGTGCGCACCTGCGTGCGTGCACGCACATGCAGAAAGACAGAAAAATCAAATATGGCAACATGCTAACAATTGGTGAATATGGTTGAAAGGCACACAATAGCTCTTTGTTTTGTTCTTTTGTCTTAATGTATTTTGTGCTGTTATAATAGAATGCCAACGGTTAGATAATTTATAATGAACAGAAAGTACTGGCTTACAGTTCTGAAGGCTAGGAAGTCCAAGATAGAGGGGCTGCATCTGGTGAGAGCCTTCTTACTATGTCATAATATGGCAGAAGGCAACACATGGAGGAAGGGTAAAGGGGGAGAGGAGACAGAAAAAACACAGAGGAGGGCAACCTCACTCTTTTATAAGGGTCCCATTCTTGCAATAACACTATTAATCCATTCATGAAGGCAGAGCCCTTATGGCCTCTTAAAGGTTCCACCTCTTAATACTGTTAAAATGTCAATTAAATTTCAACATAAATTTGGGAGAGGGCAAAAATTCAAACCATCTTCCAACTCTTCTATAAGTTCAAAATTCTTTATAGAAAATAGAAGAGGAAAATAAGAGTGATTATTAATCACCTGCCTGAGGAAAGGTGCTGTTTCCTTGAGTCACTCATCACAAAATAGAAAGCATTTGATAGTGCCAAAGTGAACCTGCGAATCCCATGTGTTAAAACTGATAGTCCCTTTGAAACATGAACTTGCTGTATTATTTATCAGTATAATTTAGAATACAAGGTTGAGCTTCCTTTAACTCTCCCAGATTTCGAGGCAAGTGCTCTACCACTGAGCTGCACCCCTGGCCCCTTTTTAAAATTTTTATTTTGAGACAGAATCTTACTAAGTTAGGCAGGCTGCCTCTGGTTTATACCTTGTGATTCTTCTGGCTGAGCCTCTTGTGTTGCTGGGATTATAGGTGTGTGCCATGTTGTCCAGCTAGGATTGTTACCTTTTGTGGAGCATTCATTTCATAAACATTAATGATGGTTCTGTTGTATGTTGGGAATTTTCCTAGACCCTGGAGCTACAGTGATGACTGAGTCTCCTGTTTTCAAGTTTCTGATATTTGGGGAGGGGTGACAGCTATGACAGGTATGCCAGGGTAGTGCAACAGGTAAACATAGAGAAAAAATTGGTGGTGAGTAAAATAATTAAGACAATTTGGGGAGTGGTGCAGTGGAGTGGAATGACAATGAGATGTTGAGTTTTTCCAGCTGATAGCAATGGAGGGATAGAGTGAGAGTATTCTAGGTAAAGGGAACCGTAAAGACAGAAGCAAGTAACATAAAAGAAGTTGGGGTACAATGGGACTTTAAAGGAAATTGATGCTACAGAAATGTAATATAACTTTCTGACTTTCAAATTTTAACAACAGAAAGGAAATTAGTTTTTAGTTTACCTATATATACTTATGTTGTTGTTGTTAGGTGCCGTCGAGTCTGTATCCGACTCATAGTGACCCTCATAGGGTTTTCAGTGGCTGCCTGTTTCGGGATTGCCTTGGGAGTGGATTGCCAGGCCTTTCTCCCCCCGCCTTTTTTTTTTTTTTTTTTTTTTTTTTTTTTTTTTTTTTTTTTTTTTTTTTTTTTTTTTTTTTTTTTTTTTTTTTTTTTTTTTTTTTTTTTTTTGGTGCTGGGGATTGAATTCGGGACCTCAGAGACTGCAGTGCAGCGCTCTACCAACTGAGCTAAATCCCAGCCCATATATACTTATAAGACGTTCAAATAATGAAATTAATTAACACTAGAGAACATATTATGCAAACTGGCCTTTTAATAAACTGTTTTGATTGTATTTGGCATGCCATCTCATTGTAAGTGGGGATTCCACTTTTGACCTTTGAAACCTATTATAATTTACATCAAATTTGAGTGGTATATTATCCCCTTCTATCAACACCTTTTTAAGGAAAGAAATTCTCATTATTCCCAAGAGTCACATCTCCAAATACTTAGTGACTGGTGGATCTCAGTTTGGAAAGCACTGAGTTAAGGAATCGAAGTTTTAATTATAAATTACTACTTTGAAAGATATTTTGGTTTTCATTGGCAAAATCATTTTGGATAATCAAAATGAAAATAAAACAACCCAGAGGCAAATATCAAGCAATTAAAAATTATAGTCTTTGAGATAAAAGCTTAATATTCTTAAAATGGAAGACTTATACAGATTTGTAGGTAATACATTCATCTAGTCAGTATGTAGGCAAGGTCCCAAATAAACAATTTGTAAAAGATGAAGTAAAAATGACTCATAAGCATTTGCAATGTTCACCTTCAATAATAACTAAAACAGTAATTAAAATGAGAGAACTTTTTGGCCTATAAGATCAGTAGATTTTTGAAGAATTATAATAACCTGAGTCAATGAGCATTTTTAATAATAGAAAAATGTAAATCTCAATATACAATAGTGTGGAAATGGTTAAGTGAACTATGCATTGATGCAATTTGACTTCACTTGGATATTATGATAGGTTTTGAAGGATTAAGAAGATATTCTCCATGTTACTTTTATAATTTTTCTGTAAGTTTGAAATTATTTCAAGATAGAAAGTTACAAGGTAGATGTAGAAAAAATATTGAGAGAAAAAAATAACAAAATTTTAGTATTGGATTATATATGGTAAAATTGAGTAGCTTTTCTATAACTTGTTTGTTTGGTGCCATCAAGTCATGTCTGAGTCACAGTGGTCTTCACTGACTGTTTTGAGAGTGAGGTGTCACATCCTTCTCCTGTTTTTGCAGTGCTGGGCATTGAACCAGGGTCCTCAGAGAGTGAGGAGTAGCACTCTACCAAATGAGCCAGACCCAAGCCTTTTCTGTAACTTACATGTATGAAAATGTCAATGAAACTCATTATTTTGTATAGTTAATATATGATAATAAAAAATTAAAAAACACTTTCCCCTAAAATTGAGGCAGAAAATACAAAAAACTAAAGTCAAAAGCAAAATAACATCTACTACAATCAATGTGTTATTTCATGTGGCAGCCAAACATAAAAATGTAAGTTGAAGTCCTAAACAAAGGGCACATGACAGAGGGTAAAAGAAACATCCACTGTTTAGGGATGCACTTTACTGGTATAATGTGAACTGTGAGAGCAGGTAGAGAAGAAGGACTGTGATGGACTCAGGTGGCTATGGCACTGAGAATTATATTTTATTAATAAAAGGAGAAATTGCTTCTCAAAAGAGAGTAGATATCTGCAGTATATATATTTTTTTTGTATAGAAAAGAATTCATTTAGTTGTCTGGGTTTGTTAGGAGCATAAATCATAGTAGGGTATGGGTATATTCCCAAGAGATTGTTTTTTAATGAGTTAAAATAATTTGCTTTAGATAATCATCTTCATGCTTGTTTTTATCACAGACTCCTTTCAAAGCAACACAAGTTTGCTGTGATTCAGTGATTCAGGCCTTCTGAAGAGACAGCCTCTTATCTTAATGAGTGGCAAAGGTAATCACCCATTCAAATTAAGTTCCTTCTGACTTGCACTTTTGTGTCAAATATTTGTCTTTGTTCAATACTAAATAAGGACAAATAGAAGCAAGAATATACACCATGGTGTCATTAAGGGTTGTACTTGAAAAAGGGCAATATGTTAGACATTGTTACCAGGGAATCTTCCTGGCGGCTCCCACAGTGGCGATTCCTAGAGACTTGGCAAATGGGGCCTGTGTGGCTTGTGAAAGCACATCCCCAGGCATTCTGCCAGTTCTGAAACTGCTCCCTTCTCCTGGGCCACCCCATCTACTATGAGTATTACTGCTAGAGCTAGAATGTTCTAGTGTTAATGTTTTATCTTGGAGGATTCTTGTTTTTGCGCTTTCTCATATGGGACAAACCAGAGTATGCTCCGTAGAGAAACCACATGATGTCCCAAGCTGGAGAGACAGCATGTGACTCCACTTCAAACTTTGCTCCTTTTCAAACTAATTCTGTCTCCATAATTAGATTTTAAGCCCCTCGAAGGCACAGATCACATCTTCTCCATCTTTTTACCCTCTTCAAACTTAGTCTTTGACTTTTGAAAAGCCAATTTCTTAGTAAATGCTTATTGAAAATTAGTACCATTTTCCTTAAGGGAAAATTCTATTTCTTCATGAAGAAAAATCCATCCCTTGCTATGAAAAATGTGGCTTACAGTAGAAATTAAAGTGGAAAGTACAGAATGTGTAGCTTAAAGCTAAGAGCAGCTTTGATCTCTGGCTGAGTATATTAAAAAGATTAAAAGAATTATTAAAAATAAGATCTAAAGGTCTAACAAGACTCTTAAAAGAGAACCCAAGGATATGTCTGAATGTACACGTTCCCCTGAGGGCAGCAGAAATATTGTGCTGTGTAGGCAGCCATTGACAGGCACTCTACCCAGTCCTGTGCAGATATCACAGGGGACTCTCTCCAGAGCCCTTGCCCTCTCAGTGTGGATTGCACTTTGTTTCTCAATAGTGAAAACTGGTGATGACTGGCTTAGAGGACATTTTCTTTTATACACTGCATTTGTGCGGTGTTATTAACATACTCATGCTTAGAGCATAATGATAATTATCACAAGACTGAGGTAAGAATTAAATTGCCACAGTACCTGGATAGTATGTATGTGCTCAGTAAACGGTAGTTTTCCTTATTGTTCACAGTTGGAAAATATGAAGTTCATTACAAATGGCTATGTGAATTTGCAGTAGAATTGTTAGCACCATATTATAGTTTAGATTGGCTTATGTGGCCTGAAAGCAAAGTTTTACTACCATGCCTGACAATGCTTTAAGTGTAAACACTTCTTCAAAACTCTAAACCTGGCATGCTCTTGGAGTTTGGGGACTGTGACACATTCATAAACTGAATCTTGCCTTAGCCCTTTCCCAAGTTGCTTATGTTTTATGTATCTCTTATTTTTGAATATTAGATAACCTAGAAGAAACATCATAACTTTCACCATTGGAAACAAATTGTTTATTTTATAGTAGCATCTGATGCTTTTCTTCTTTTTAAAAATCTTCCACTAATTACTGCTTCAGTTAGCTCTCTTTATTGTCAAGTAGCTTACAGGCCTTCTGACCTTAAGTTAATGAATGACTTTCTATTTCGCATTTATACATCAGAGTCTTTGGGCTTGAATAATTACTCAATGCTCTTTTATTTCCATTTTTTATTTTTGATGCTGGAGATTAAACCTAGGGCCTCATGCATGCAAGACAAGCACTCTACCACTGATCTATATCCTCAGCCCTTACTTTTTAATACCATTTTGGGGCATTTTTAATATATACTATGAATAAAAAAACTATGTTGATTTGGAAGTCTGTAACAAAAACCATAGAAAATAATATAGGTTTTGGCAAAACTTTGTGTTCATAGGACAATACTTGCATGCTTGTTAGAGTAGACCGAGAAAATGTCACCACCAGCAGGGCCAACACTACCAGTGGAAAACACTTGGTAAGAATGAAATTATCTGTGAGGCTGCATGAGGTGCTATAATAAGAGAAACCCATCGAGCACAGTGACCAGAGATTATACAGAATTGACAGATGGGCAGAATAAAAACACTAGACAAACATCTATATCCATGGGCATGGTGGTTTTTCATTATATACAGAGAAAGTACAAATGAAATCCTGGCATGTGAAAGAGGTTAAGTATGTGACTGAAGGAGAGATTAGAGATAAAGTTTAGAACTTTGATGTCTTTGCAGCAGTGCTTCAAATTTGCAAAAAATTGGATTCAGGTTTGGGTGTGGGTTCAATATGTTAAAATGTAGAGGGTTCAGGTTTGGTTTGGGTTAGAGTTTAAAATTTTAATTCTATGTGTGGATAGATTAATAAACTTTTTTCATTTTTTCCCAATTTTTACATATTATAAAATAGCTAATGATACCAAACAAAACAAAACAAAATTTAAAAGCTGATCCTGAACTTAGTTTTTCACTGGATTTGGATTTCAGCTTAGGTTCAGACAAAGTTTTAAAAATGCTTGAACTGAATCAGGTTCAGGGGTTGGGTTCAGGTTCAGTGTGAAGCCCTATTATCTACACTTAGGATTTAAACCTGAACCTGCATAGAAACTGACCCTCTAATTTTTAACATATTGTACCCACATGTGAACCTGAACCCATTTTTTTTTCAAGTTTGAAGCACTGCTTTGAGGATTGATAGATAGTAGTGACAATGTGACTATGTTCTCTTGAATTTGCCAGGGGTTGGAGTATGTTAGTGTTGGTGGCCACTAGGACAGGACATCAAGACAGAGTCAGGGGGAGTGGTGGCTGTTATTCTGAATGGGTTCTTCTGACAGACTGAGACTCTGGATACCCAGGTCTGGTACCTGGGGTGAGCTTATGCCTCATGCTACATTTCAGAATGTGTCATTGCTTCTGTGACTGAGGTAGGGGTCATGGAGGGGAACATCAATATCTTTATGCACATAACTTCACGAACATATATGATTTCATAGATAAAAATAGAAATAGTAAAGCCAGAGTTGACTGAGTTGAAACTCAGGCAAATTACTTAGCAACAAAAATTGTCTTAGAGAGGCATAATAAATTTCATCTGAAATTAATGTGAATTTTATATTTCCAAGGTTGCATGTCAGCAACAAAGCCAACACACATTTAAAAAGGATTTTCAAGCTGACAGTTTCTCCAGACTTTCTACTTTAGCTTAAATGGGAGTGCCTCAATTCACTCTTCATTCATTTATTCAGTTGAAAGGAAGTCTTTATGCATGTCATAAAAGCACACTGAGGATTTACTTGTATTAAGATCCTAATGCCAATAGGTGCTATCCCTTATTTTTACTTTCCTGTTAGGAAATTAACTGGGAGACAATGTTTCATTGCAAAATATAAGAATTATGTCATATATATAGTATTTCCAGAAGCATGAAGCTATATTTATCTTTTCTACATTTATCTCTACATTTACATCTGTATTTACATTTGCACCTACATCTATTTTGTGTCTATTATATATCTATATTGCCCTATGGCCACAACTCTCAAACATACTGGTAGTGTAGAAAGTAGAAATTGACATGCGTAGATGGACTTAATAAAGTTAAAAGTCACAAAAATTAAACACTCACACATAAATGGCAATAATGAAGACAAAGACAAGAATGCCTTTGCTTTAAACACAAGACAAACATAGCTGATAGAGACCCATTGTCCATTCTTGGTCTTTCTGTTCTACTTTATTTGACCTCTTGTAGCACATATTTTGACACTGGAATATTACAGAGAAGATGACTCACAGATTTGTAAAATTTCCATTTTTTCAGTACTGGGAGGTTGAACCCAGGACCTGACATATGCTAGACAAGTGCGCTACTACTGAGCTGCAACCCTAACACTCTTTTTAATTTTTATTTTGAGGTAGGGGCTTACTAAGTTGCACAGGCTGCCTCTGGACTCCAACTGTGATCCTCCTGTCTCAGCCTCCTGACTACCTGGGATTACAGGCATTTGCCACGGCACCTGGCAAAATTACCATATCTTTGCTTAGTCAATTACTTCTTCTTTTGGGCTCCCATAACAAATTATATATACATTAGCTGTCATCTTACTACTGTATTATAATTATTTGTCCATGTCTCTGTCCCTCTTGTAAAACAGAATTCCTAAAGAAATTATTCTTTGTGTCTATAATGGTGAGCCCAGTCCCTAAATCTCAGAAAGCATCCAGAAAATGCTTAATTAATGAATAAAAGAAGGAAAAGGTCAATAGTTTTTGTGTGAGAAACAAGCAGCAATTCTTTGCCTACATCATGCCAACCCAGAATTTGATTCTGAAAGAGTTACCTTCTCCCTTCCTTACCTTGTCTTTCTCATAGCAGAAATTCTATATTAGTGTGATGTTCACAGGTCACCTCCTGTTGATAACTAGTGGACAGAACTTAGTTTGATAATATATAGATGGACAAGCCTGATGTTGTTTTGGCCAAAAACTATCCCTGTCTACTCTTTGGGGATCAAATAGGGATTTTTTTCTTTTTTCTTTTTTGCAGAGCTATGTATTTTTGCTTATAACACTGTATAGAATGCTGTAATTGCAATCTTAGAGGCTATTATCAAGCTCTGGAAGTTGGACAAGGAGAAATATTTTGGGAGATGCATGTTACCTAACATAATAAATAAAGTAGACATCGTGGGGAAAAGACCATGAAACATTGTTACTGTTCAAATGAAGGGGAATGGATCTTCCTTCTCCCCTCTCTACCATAGAGAATCTCACCACAGTGGGATTGCTCAGAGGACAAAATTGCAATGTAGTCCTGCAAAAAAGAGATCTACATTAAGGGACCAGCTTGAATTGTTCAATTCAATGATTGCACAGAGCAAAAATTCACTGAGATTTCATATGTGATTACATATATGAATAGCAGTAGCTTCACATTAACAATATGAAATACAGTTGAATAGATAAGACATTAACATACTGTTTAAGTATTTAGACCACGTGCAACATGAAAAGTTTTTTCCTTCCTTCCTTCCTTCCTTCCTTTCCTCCCTCCCTCCTTCCCTCCTTTTCTTTTCTTTCTTTCTTTTTTCTTTCTTCCTTTCTCTCTTCTTTCCCTTTCTTTTCTTTTCTTTCTTCTTTCTTTCCTGTTTCTTCAGACACTCACAATGCAACCCAAGCTGGCCTAAAACTCACAATTCTCTCCTGTTCTCCTGTTGGAATTACAGGCATCTGCCACTAAGCCTGGCTTTAAAAACCATATTAGCATAAATATTTTCATTACTAGTATAAAATATAATGGGGGAAAGAAATATCTCTTAAGTTTCTATCATGAGCCAAGGTTTTTTTTTTTTTAATGGCACTGGGGGTTGGACCCAAGGCCTCTCACTTGCATGCTTTGCAATTGCTGTACCACTGAGTTGCCCCTCTCCCGCAGCCCACTTTTTTACTTTTTGAGACAGGGTCTCACTAAATTATGCAGACTGCCCCTGGTCTTGAACTTGTGATCCTCCTGCCTCTGCTTCCCGAGCTGCTGGGATTACAGGCTGTGCCACTGCACCCGGTGAGCCAAGTATTTTTATGAGTCACTTTTCCTGTTTTTTCTGTAACCCCCCAGAATAGAGGAAATAAGTTTTATTAAGATTTGTTTATATAAGAGAAAATTTGGGCTCAGTGATGTGAACTAATTTGCTCATGGTCACATATCTGAGAAGTGACAAAAAACTATGATTCTAAATCAAGTCTTTTTGACTCTCAATTTTATTCTCTGTCTACTTTGTTGGGTTAGCCAGCGTACAGTCATTTTTCAAGGAATTTGGGTTTTTTATTATGAAAATAGCAGTGTTTTAAATGATTTTTAGTGATTGTAAATGGGGTCTCTAATGCCAACTAAAAATCTTTCTGCTTGGTGAGTTGAGTACTGGCCCCCTTTTCCAGATGACTAAGTGTGTTGACTGGAAGTGATTCAGTGATTGTGATACGGGGACATGAGCTCTGAATTTTTAGAATAACGATGCCAGAAGGCAGAGTGCTCCAGTGTTTCATACACCATTCTTCAGGAAATACTGGCCCACTTTCTGGAAGTCAAGACTACCCTGTTTGTCTAAAGGGTTTGTACCCAGACTAGCATAGTGGGGTCTGACCAGAACTCTTGGTTCCATTCTTAATTTGACCTCAATTCATGGCACACCAATTAGCTCTGGTGTGACTAAGGAGGGTGAAGTGAGAATCACCCTGGCTCCCTTGGGCTTTCTCAGAGAGCCTCTGTTGTGGCTAAAATTTTCTAAGGCCCATTGGGATTGTTCAGAAGATGGGACACTTTCTTTTGAAGCAGGGGTAGCACAGATTTTGAATTTCAGCTGTGTTGGCATTCTTCCCTAGCCTGGTGGCAGCTACTTGCTGAAAAGGAGTGACTCTGTGAACGTGCACCTTTCCTCCTCCTTGCTTTAAGGATGAGGCAGGTTCACCTTCTCCACAATAAAGATCTGACTGTAAGTCCTACTGCTGGTACCTGGTAACTAGGTAACATATTTGCTAAAATGGATTAACTGCAGGAAGTAACCATACTATCAGTTGGCATCCTTATTTCCTTGGCTAATATAGACAGTGCCAGAGGAAATTTCTAATCAATTGGATGATGGTTCTTCTCAAAAAGCAGCTTCTATTATATATGCCAACAAATGAGATTAATCAAGGTAGAATTATCAATTGGCCAGGAAAAATTTGACAAGGCAGTTTCATTCTAACTGCATGATGAAGGTGACTATAGTATTTGGAAACTGATTTGGAAAGAGGCTCTGGAAAGCTTATAATTCTAAAATGTGGACATAATTTTCATGGTGAGAAAATGATCATTATTTATAAGATAGCTGTTTGTCTCTCTCAGCTCTTTTTTATATTCCTTCAAATCTATACATTTTCCTAAAATTTATATTTAGTGATGAATCTATGATCAAAAATTAATCTTTTGCAATTATTGGGGGAAAAGTCACCTTTAAAAACTTGGCTCAGTAACACGAGTTATTTCAGGACTGGATTTGAGCCCAGTTTCTATTAATAAAGACAATTTCCCTTTCCTTTTTTTTCTAGGACAGTGGAATTAAAATAATCTGTATTGTCTATTTCCAGTCATGACATATTCTAGGTTTAGGTAAATAAATGGAACTGAAAAATAGCAGGCTAGCCAACGCTGTCTATCACTTGATTCAAAGCTGTCATTTTTCATTTCAGCATTATATTCAGGAGTGTTAATATGAAAACTCCCTGCCAAAGGTTGCTTCCCATATGTTTATTGCTTTAGAATGGCAACTTAAATACTGAATTTCAGAAATGGAATAGGAGGGACAGAGATCCTAGGACATAGAGTTAGGAGGCTGCTTCTAGCCTTGGTTCTGCCACTGTGTGTTTGTGTCTAAACAAGTCACTTTAAATTTTTTGGCATCCGTTTCCTTTGTTTTTGGAAACAAGATGGTTAAACTAGGTTAGCATAGTAGACAGCCAGATCTGATCAATTGGGAACACCTACATGGACTGCTGCACCGGATGTTGGGGAGCCTCTTACAGATCCAGCTGGCAGGAGGACTGGGGGCAAGAGAGCCAATTATTTGCCATCTGTGAACTCGACCACTTCTTGGGTAATCATGTGCTTCTATTATGACTTTCATGATTTATTCTTATTTTTCTGTGCCAAATTACCTAAAGATATTTTGGAAATTTGAGAGCAAGGAATTAAAGCCTGTGGGATGTCTGATGAAAATCAGGCAAATGCTGAGTGTGGTGGTTCCTGTCTGTAATCCCAGTGACTCTGGAGGTGGAGGCAGGAGGATCACAAGTTCGAGACCAGAGGCAGTCGGCATAATTTAGCAAGACCCTGTCTCAAAAAAGAAAGTAAAGAGTGGCCTGGGCGGGGGGAAGCTCAGTGGCACAGCATTTGCAAAGCATGAAAGTGCAAGGCCCTGGGTTCAACCCCAAGTACCGCAAAAAAGGAAAGAAAAAAAAGGAAAAAATAAAGAAAATGGGTCATTAAATGGTAAAGGTTTCTATTGTTTCTTTTGGAGCCCCTTTCCCATGAATGACAGCCTCCTGTGGTAAATTTCTTTGAAGTTACTCATTCCATTGACACTAAATCAAGATAAGTGCTAAGTTGTGTGGTACAGACAATAAGCTATGTAGACATTCAGAGAACTAGAGAGGGAGAGTCATCAGAGTTGTAAAATAGAGACTATCAAGGGAAGAAGTAGAATTTGAGCAGACCCTAAAATGCACTAAGTAGAGAGAAGGGCATTTTTGGTAATGTGACAGAATTTGTAAAATAAGACATAAGCACATTTGGGATAATAAGTGGGAAGTATAAACTGTTAGTCTGTAGCCATGGCACCCTGGCATCCAATCCCACCTGATTTCAGAATCTGAGCAGTGTGGACCTGGCTAGTTCTTGGATGGGAGACCACCTGGGAATATCAGGTGTTTTTGGCTAGGGAGAAGGACCTGGCAATCCACTCCTAAAACAATCTGCCATTGAAAACTCATTAAGAGCACAGAAGCACTGTCAATAGTGCTGGGCATGGGACAGTGTCTGCAAGTGTTCCTTTATGTTGTACAATTGTACATGTTGTTGTTGTTAGGTGCCATCGAGTCGGTATCCGACTCATAATGACCCTCATAGGGTTTTCAATGGCTGAATGTTTCGGGATTGCCTTGAGAGTGGATTGGTGGGCCCTTCTCCCATTTTTGTGGTGCTGGGAATTGAACTCGGGACCTCAGAGACTACACTGCAGCGCTCTACCAACTGAGCTAAATCCCAGCCCCTAATTGTACATAGCATTGCTATAAATCGGACCTGACTCAACAGTACCGAACAACAGCAAATAAACTATTAAACTTCAATAAGGAAATGTTTAGATTGCTAATAACAATATTGAAAGTTAACACTTACTCCCTCGTTCAACCTATCAGTATTTTTTGAGTGCTTGTAAAGTGCCAGACCCTATACTAGACACCAGGGATAAAGCTTTTGGCACTATGGATAAAACTCTTTGACATTATAGTCCTTAGATCTTAGTGGAAGGAGATAATAAATGAAGCAACAGTTGAAATATGTAGTATGTTAGTAATAACTGCAAAGGAGAAAAATAAGGCAGGAGGAGAGACAAGGGAATGGTAAGGGCAAGTTGCAATTTTGGATAAAGAGACCAAGAGAGAAAGAAAGTAATGATTGAGTGAGGAGCTGAAATACCACTAGCCAGGCACTCTGCTTCATGAGTTACACATTCTAAGTCATTTAATTTCCATAATAACTGTGAGAATAGGTACTATTATCATCCTCATTATGTAGATGAGAACCTGAAGCACAAAAAAACTGAAGTAACCTGTCAAGGGTATACAGCAATTACATATAAGAGCTGAGTTTTAAATCTGGCAGGTCCAATTCCAGAGCTTATGTTTCTAGTCTCTAAAATTCTAGGTAACAAAAATCCTTGAAAAGGCTGTGAGGGATCAAAAAAGGATAACATTTTAGAGCTGCTCAAGGAAAATTTACTATTTACCTAATCTAGCATTTTTCACACTTGCGGGTGTGTCAGATTCACTTGGAGAGCTTGTAAGAACCCAGGTTCTGGGTTTTTTGGCCTAGGCCCTGAAGTTTTTGATGAAGTAGGTTGGAGTGAGCCTTCAGAGTTTGTGTTCTCGTAAGTCTCTGGGTGATGTTAGTATGGATGGTTTAGGCAACACACTTTGGGAATCATTGGTGTCTGTTAAGGAGCTTGTTGGAATCATTTGGCCAGCTGCCCTGCTGTAGGAGATGTGGAGAGCCTACATTTAGTTGGTTAGGGCTGATTGTGTCAGTGACTATGGTGGACACAATGGGTTAAATACCGCACTGCTCTATTTCAGCCCTCATTTTACAGATAAGGAAACTGAAGTCTCAAAAAAATTAGCTATTCTTCTTGTTTTAGCTCCTAGAGTTCTTCACATTGTTTCATAGACATTTACTTGGCTCTTGAATATATTAGTCGAGAGGCTCTCAATCTATTTGCCATATGAAAAGATTTGATAAATGTCTATTGAATGATTAATGTAGCAGAGAAGAGGGAACTCCTACAGTGACAACAATCAAAGCAATATTTTGGGAATATTCATCAGTAAAAAGGGTGAGGTACAGTGACTGGAGATTACAGTGTTCCTATAGAGCCTTATGCTCAAAGTATATAAGGACCAGTAGCACTGGCATCACATGGAAGCTTGTAGGAAGGGCAGACTCTCTGGCACTCCAACCTACTGAATCAGAATCTTCATTTTTACAAGATCTCCAGGGAGTCTGATACATATAAAAGTTTAAGAAGCACTGAATTAGGACATCATATGACCCATGCCTGGGCTATAGAGTACCATAGGGAATTGAGAAGCAGCAGCAAATATGAATGACTGACCAGGTCACCTTTTCCTCAAGCATATAATGTCCTTGGGATACTAGTTCTCTGAGATCTTAATAGATATTCAGTGGTCAAAAGATTTGGCAACAGAATCTTGTATACAATAAATTAAAAAATAAATTTAAAGAATTAAGAAAAGGTTTGGTGAGCATCAGTTTGAATATAAGGTTAAACACAGCCACTTCTTTTTTCTTTTAATATGCAAATTCACTTTATGAATTGCCAAGAGAAACATTGTATGTACCTGTTTGTACATTTATTATTTGGGAAGAACTTTCCATGGTAGTACTCTGTGACGCACTTCTTGGTAAAGCTATAATAGACTCTGTGGTTATTAGGATTCCACACTCACCATGTTTTCTAGACCCTGGGGAGGAAACCAACTTTAGACTTCCTAATTTTAATATGCATTATTTCTTTGTTCACATGCCCTTCTTTTCCATCAGTAGTCCAGATAGGTGGGCTTACTCCTGACTCACTTTCTCAACCGAGCTATATTTAGAACAGTTAGGATGGGACTGTGGACTCTGTCACTTTTGGTCTGGGGAAAACATTCAAGTCATTGGCTGCCATATGCCATAACTCATTCCTGTAGCCCCAGTGACTGGGGAGGCTGAGGCAGGAGGATCTCAGAGACCAGAGGCAGCCTGTACAACTTAATGAGACTCTATCTTAAAATAAAAATAAAAGAGGGGGTAGGATGTGCAGCTCAGTGATAGAATGCTTATCTGGCATGTGTGAGGCCATGAGTTCAACCCGTGGTACTGAAAAAAAAAAAGAAGGAAAAATGATTTGCTAGTTATGTTGTCTGACAGAATGAAGAGGAGCTATTAGAAAATATCAGTATCACTGATAATACTCATAGTAAGAAGAAAGTCAGCAGGTATGGTCCAGAGCACTTACTGGGTGAACAAAGGGGCAACACAAAGTTTGACAATTATGAGATACAACATCTACCAGCAAGTTTGTACTCAAAAATAAAAAGATGCAAATGAATAGATATATTTGGGAACTAGGACAGTTAGATTCAGGGAAGTCCAAAATTGTTTTCTCAAGTTTATTTCTGTTAATGTTCTTTTTGAAAATTTGCCCATTTTAATTCTGATTGATCTCATATTCTATAATTCAAAAAGCATTTGATTTTAAATAACACTTGCTAATAAATTACCAATATTTTGGATTGCACTCTGTTTTACCTCCATTCTCCTTAAACACACAGTTTCACTATGTTTTATAGCAGAATAACTCTTAATAAGAATTATAAAAGTACTTCCTCTGTGATAACCTCACTTTGGAAAATAACCCACATTATTTTCAGTTTTTTTCTTTTCTGTAAAAGTATTTTTTATTTGAATTTGTCCCATTAAATGCTAAGGCTTTATTTATTTTTTATTATCTTTCCCTGATGTCTAAAAATGTCATTTTTTAAAAAAACAGTGTAATACTATTATTTCTATTTATGACATCTACATAATTTTTCTTAAGAATTTTTCTTTTTAGTGACTAACTTTGATATTACTTTAATGAGTAAATTCTAATATGTAAACATTTCAAATCTGACTCAATATAGTTTCTCTTTACTATACCCTAGGTTGATTATATTTCTTGCCTTGCAGAAAAATTTTAAGAGAAGGGAATGAAAATTTTAAAATCAAGAAGAATACATTGAATTAAGTAACCTTTGATTTCAGAATTTTTTAGAGGAGGTTGGTGTAGTTTCCATCCACTTTTATCCATCTCTAAAATATGCAATTCTCAGAACACTATCTCCAGAATGATGATCCTGAGACCCTATAGACTGTTTAGCCATCCCAAAGAGATTGTTTTTCTTATTGTCCTAGATTTCCTGAGACAGAAAGATAGACTGATGCATTATACAATAGCAGTTGATGGCCTTTATTTATTTATTTTTGATGTTATGGAGAAAGTGTCTCACTGTGTAGCCCATGTTGCCCTTGTGCCTCAGCCTCCTGAGTGGTGGGATTACCGACATGAGCTACCATACTCAGCAGCCGACAGCCCTTAGAAGGAATACTTGTTCTTCTAAGATGCTTGTTCTGTCCATTGTGAAAGTAACAATGGTAGGAGATGCCATTTACTAGCAACCCTGACTACTCAGTAGAGTGGGACATGGGAGACTGTGGTAGCTGAGTGACTACCTCTGAACAGGTAAAGAGAACTAGATGGGTGTGAAGAGAATACCAGCTGCTGAATGTTGGACAGTATGGGCAGCTTGTACCACAAGTCCTGATGGTCAGTAGGGAAGAAAATTAGAGGCAGCAACTATCTCACATCTCAAAGATAACTTGCTAGTGAACCATATTTAATGCCCAGGGTAAGGTTGGCAATACTTATTCTAGAAACATTTTCAATAAAGCTTGGAACTAGAGGTTCAGATTGAGCCTTGGGTTACTAGTGGAACCTATTACCTAAATATTTGTACAACATCTATCCAATATAGTATTTAACAACCTTTATCAGGTGCAAGGTTTGCTGGGATGCAGACAAGATACAGATAAGATAATATAACAATGAGTTATGTGCTGTGATGGGAAAAATACAGTGAACAATGGTGGTATAAAAAAGGGGGTACTTAGCTTTTACTTAAGGAGTCAGATGAGATGAACCATCTACATGAAAGATGAAAAGGGCCTAGATAGACCAAGAGTTGTTTGGGCAGGGAAGAACATTCTGGGACAAAAAATCATAAAACAATCCAGAGGAAGGTCATAAAGAATGCTTTATTTGGAGCATACAGATCTTGATACGAGGGAGAAGTGGCTAGAAATAAGAATGTAAAGTAAATTGGTCCAGATAGGTAGGATTTTGTAAGCATTTGGGCTTTATTCTATATGTAACAGGGAGCCATTGAAAGGTTATTCAGCAGAGAAAGGATTAGAGATATGTATTGTGGCAAGGACTCTGGTGGCATGCTGGAGAATGACTAGGGGGTGGTGATTCGGATATTGCTAGAGAGAGGGAGCCCAATGGAGAGACGGTTATTTCTTGAAGAAGCCATCCTTTATTTCCTCTTTCTCATATCTTTGTAAATTATTATATTTTTGTTGCTTATTGAATATTCTCCTAAAATATCATATCTGCTCTTGACAGAAAGTATTTTTTGCCTTTGTCCATTGTGGTTTCTTTTTCAAACTTTGGTACAAAGAGTTCATGTTGAGAGAAAAGTAATTAGGATTCTAAAGAACAGATCTTGAACACTGCAATGGTGGATAGCCTGAGATTTCCTAGAAAGAACTAGTAGAAAAAAATTCAGTGGTTCTCTGAATTGGAAGGAAAAAAATAGTTGAAAGAAAAATAGCGTTTCCAGAGAAGAGGAGGCTTGCTGTACAGCAATCAATACAATAGTATTAGAAAAGACCAACAAAGATGAACCCCAAAGTATAATAGATAATTAAGGGCATAAAAGGCATATGATACATGTCAAGTTCAACAAAGAGAAGCTGAGAAATTTGGAGTTTTAAAATGACAGAAAAAGCAAAAGTGGAAAATGACAAAAACATTCCATGTAAGAATAACAAAAATTTCTGTGATATTAAACAAGACTCAAAAGGTCAGTGAACAGCCTAGAAAAGTGTTTAATAGAGAGCAAGGATAATCCATTGACTGAGAGGGTCTTGTAGACATGGATTAAAAAAAAGTAAAATGAATTTTTTGCCTCAGTGCTCTCAAAAGCAGTCTTGCTAAAAAGAGAAATCAATTTAAAATGAATGATATAAAATTGTTCCTTAGAAAAGTTATCAGTTAATATGTGGTAAAGAAATAGAGAAATTAGAATTCTTATATGGGGCCAGATATGCTTTCTTCTAGGATTAGTGCTGTTCAAGGCCGATAATTCATTCTTAGGTTGAGAAATCTTTAAAAAAAGCTATTATGTTGTTATTGTGTACTTTGGTCCCTAGTCACCCAATTGGGGGACAATTTAGTGCTTTGTTGTCTGCCTGTCACAGTATGATATACCTGGCCCTTACTGGGTAAAACCAAGGGAAATGTCAAAGGAGTGTGCAGAAGATTTGGCAGAAGTACTTCCAACATATTAACCTTCTCACCACCACCCGCCCCCACAGTAGTGGTCTAATATACTCATTGCTGGGTAAGGCAGAGATTTGGAGGAATGGGCTTTACTCACTCTGGAAATTCTGAGTTACACATTTCCGTATGGAATACCAATCAGTCTTAATTGCATGTTAAAGATAAGATTTAAAGAAAGGGTGAGCTGGATGTAAAAATGATGGGATTTCCTGTTACTGTCTCAGAAGGGATAGAAACTATTAAACCATATCACATTGCCATTTTCCAAGTAAAAAACAACCAAATTCTGCAATGTCATGTAGTTCACCCTAAATACACATGGACCAGGGATGGCTTCCCTAGGACTGGTATGGTTTTTCTACATTTGTGTGTTTTCTGGTTCCCTCAGGTCTGTTTCCCTACTGTGATGAGATGTTAACTCACTAAAGCAAAACCAAAAACAAACCAACAGTAAAAGGTTTTCCCTGTGCATATTTACATGAGCAGAAAAGAAAGGAGACTTGTCTCTAATAGAAGGGCCTTTGGGGATTGAGAGGACATAGTGCTAGTAATCACTAGAAGAATAGCATTGGCCATGGGTCTGGGCCCAGCTACAAGGAAACAAGAGTAAGCCTGGGCCTGAGAACAGGTACTCTAAGGCTATGTCTAAAGTATTTGGGTGGAATTCTTCAGCTCTCTGTATTTTCCCACAGAATAATTAATGCAGGTGGTTAGACTAGATTAGATGTCTACATTTTAGGATCTAGAATCAGATAAGCACTGAGTGTGAATCCTGTGTGATCTTGGACAAGTTACTTAACTTCTCTGTGCCCCTGTTTCCTTATGGGCAAAATGGGAATGATAGCAGTACATTCCTCATTACATAGTTGAAAGGATTAAATAAGACAATATTTATAAATAAACTACTGTGTCTGTAGTAAGTAATAACTGTTATTTTTAGGAACAGGATGAAAATAAAAGAAATAGAAGCCAAAGAAAGTGCTTTAGGAAAGGGCTCTTACATATTTGCCTTACATGCTAAATGCATTAGGATAATTAAGACTAGTTGCTACAAGAGACAAAGCCTAAAATCTCAGAGGCTTAGTACAGTAAAAATGTCTTGCTCATGTCCTACTCTAATGTGAGTGGGGCATCTTCTTCCTTTTTGCAGCCATACTTCTGAACTCACTTAGCCCACCATGGTATTATGATATGGCAAAAGAAGGGTAAAAATGACTCTGTGGTTTTAGCTACCTAAGTCCAGAAGTCACATACCCTTTCTCCCAGAACCAGTCACATAGCCCCTTGCTAACTGTGAGGTAGACTGGGAAGAGTAGAGGAGAACCTGGGAGTATCTGATCAACACAGGAGGTAGTTCGATGCTGGTTGATCTATGCTCTGACTATGATCTACTCCCATTCTTCTCAGGGAGAGGACTCCCAAAGATACAGTGGGATAGGGGTGGCAGCCTGTGGTAAAGAGGAGCAGATGACTTGTATCACAGGTACTGAGGGACCAATGGAAGTGGGACTCATGGAGCTGAGTTGAGACAGAGTAGAGAAGGAGGGAGCCTAGCCCTTCAGGAGAAGGTTATAGGTTCTCCAGTCCCACATAACTCTTGTACCTCTGGTCCTGGGAATTCAAGGGGCAACTCTGAGACTACTAACTATATTACTTTAAATGTAATTATGTTGCCTTAAGTCTATTGCTTTAAACATAATTTTTGAGTATTTTTTTCTTAACTTTATATGGAAACATTTTTTCAAATATACAGAAATATAGAAAGACTAGTGAACTACCAATATTTGTTCACTCATCACTTTGATTCAACAGTTCATATTTTGTCATATTTACTCTAATTATTTATACATATGTATACGTTTTTCTGAACACCTTGAAAGTAAGTTGTAAGTATGATATGCACTATAACATTTTAGATAACTGAAATGCTATAATTATATCTAAACCATTTATATATCTGGATATAATTATATATACACACATACACCATAATACAACCAACTCATATGTGACTTATAGTCAAATTTCCCCAACAGCCCAAAACTGACATTTTCTATTTAGAAAAATAGGATTAAAATAAGGCTCTCAGAGTATATTTGGTTGTTATATCTAATATTTTTAAATCTTGAAGTCTCTTTCTTTTTTATAACACATAGTTTTTAGAGACATTGCAGGAGAGTTGAATTGTAGAATGTCCTACCTTCTGGATCTGTCTAATATTGTCTACATGGTGTCATTTTTCTAGTTCTTATGCTCCCTGCACATCCTATGGTCAGAAATGAGTCTAATGGCCTGATTAGACTCATGCTGAATGTTTTTGGTGAAGATATTGCAGAAGTGATGCCCTTATTTCATACTATGTCAGAACAGAAGGAATGTAATGCTGGGTGTCCCATTAAAATGATGTTCAATTTGATCATACTGTTAATATGGTAATCGTTATATCTTTTCTTTGTAAAGGGCTTTTGGAGTCATAGAGTATATAGTGCTAATAATCGCTAGACGAGAAAGTTGGCTATGGGTGTGGGCCTAGTTTTAAGGAAACAAGGGTAAACTCAGGTCTGAGAAAAGATATGATGAGGCTTTATGTAATTAGCAAGTAATTAATTCAATTTGCAATTAGCAATTAATGTGTACGGTAATAGGTTATCACCTTAAGAATGTCCAAACGATCTTTCACTAGAAATTTTAGAATCCATTTATGATTTAAATGGAAGCGGTAAAATTAAAATGGTAAAGTTAAATGGAAGTGGTAAAAATTGTGATTTTTCTAGTTGACATTATTTCCCCTGTACTCATTTAGAAGGACCTGACAGCCCATTCCCCCAAAAAAATCAGCTATTGAAAATCCTATAAATGGTAGAGAAGCATGGACAATAGTGCTGGGTGTGGCACACTATTGGGTAGTGTTTAATCTGTTGTACATAGGGTTGTGATGAGTCAGACCTGACTTGATGGCACCTAACATTTATTATTTGATATTTTTTTCTGTGAAGAATTGCTTTTCATCATCAGCTTGTACTGAATTACATTCCTTCCTAAAAAAGGAGGGTACATTGATAATTTTTAAAACAATTTGAGGCAATTTTGACTATAGAGAAAAAATAACCATCATCTGGAATCTCAACAGCCAGTGAACCAATGTTAAAAATTTAACCAATTTCTTCACATTCTTTTTCCAAAACACGTAAGGATGGTATCTTATGAAATTTGGTTCACAAATTTTATGTTTGGTCTATATTAGTCAGCTTGTGCATTGCTGTAGCAAAATACCTAACCAAAACAAACTTAGGGTAGGAATGATTTATTGAGGCTCACAGTTTAGAGGATTTCAGTCCATAGAGAATGGAGGGCATGGCAACTGGGCAAATGGCAGGATCTGTGGCAGAGAACCTCCTCACATTATGACATCAGAAAGTAGAGAGTTTATCAGAACCAGGGGTCCAAGTAAAGTTTTCAAAGGCCTGCCTCCAATGACTCACCTACACTGTTAAATTGGACTCAACCAGTTTAGCTACTTTCAACTCTGTTTCATTCCCTGGGGAGGGAATGTTAGATAATCCTCTATTGTAAAGCACTACCTTCTACAGTATAGTATGATTTAGCAGCATCTCTGGCCTCTGCCTCCTAGATGACAGTGGCAACCCCACTTCTACACTTTTAGTTATAACAATCAACAGTGTTTCAAGAGATTGGCAAATGTCCCTGTGGGCAGAGGGCTAAATTGCTCCTAGTTGTGAACCACTGGTTTAGAAAAATGTATTGACTAAGAATAGCAACATCTTCCTTTCCTAGCTGGTTTATCTTAAGCTGAGTTTTCAATCTAAGAATTGCTTTTCTAGTATATTTGTAGAACTTTAACCTGTGTCTGTTCATCCTCAAAGTCTTATCTGCATGCCTTGTGTCCTGAAGGGCAAATGTAAGTACTCGTGTCATGCACTGTTATTATTGTTAGCTGGCGTGGGGTCAGGCATTCTTTTTCCGTTTTTTTGGTCTCATGTGCTAGCCATTCCTAAATAAGCAAACAATGGGAAAAGGAGTATTTTCTCTCCAGTGAATTCCTGACAATCATTTGGGGTCTGTTGATTGTTACCAAAGTAGTTCTTACTTATTTTTTATCATCTGTACATGAGGTTGCCTGTGTGGAGTGAATGCACAGAAATGTACTCATTTCCACTTGTTCTTGCACTGATGTTATAACCATCAGCTAATGAGCCTTTGTAAAAAGTCTACAGCCATAGCCCTGTGGCATCTGATCCTATCAGATCTCAGAAGCTAAGCAGGGTCGGACCTGGTTAGTACTGGGATGGGAGAATGCCTAGGGACATTGGGTGCTGTAGGCTTGGGAGACAGACCTGGCAACCCACTCCCAAAATTCAGTCTGTCACTGAAAACCCTATGAACAGCAGAGAAGCACCTACAAGTGTTTTGCCTGTTGTACATAGTGTTGATATGAGTCGGATACCGACTCTATAACTCCACAGCACCTAACAACAACAACAACAACAACAATGGGCCTTTGTAGGACTCAAGAGGAGTTAAACAAAGAGGACTGATTACCAGGACCCCCTTTCTACCTTCAAGAGCTCCCACCACTATCTTCTCTTATGTTGATGACTCCAAATTTGAAGAAATGAGCAGAAGGCAACAGACTCTGGGGCATCTTAAAGTAAAGGAGATATAATTTAAATCATAGAAAGACAGGTTGAACCTTCTCCCCTTCTGTCTCAAAAGCTGTTCGTTTAGAATAAGAAAACTGCTTTCAAACTCTGGAAGTACAACACTACATACCTAGAGTCTCTTAAGGTTTTCTGGGGAGTTTCTAAACCATAACACACAAGTAGTGAGTGGGAAGGGGCCAACCTGGGGGAAGTATCTTTCCCTTTTGTGCTGCAGGTACTCCTTGGGCACTGCCAGTTAAGGCCTTAGTGATGATGGAGCAGTAGAAAGATCCTATCCAGGCGTCCTTCTCTCCTAACACTGGAGGGGTATGTTTAGCTCAAACTCAGTTTAAAACCTTAAGCACAGTGATCTCAGGAGGCATAGTTGAACTAAATCCAGTTAGTTTCTTTTTTTTTTTCCCAGTACTAGAGGTTGAACCCAGTACGTCACATGCCAGTACGTCACACATTAGGCCACTGAGCCACAC
This sequence comes from Pedetes capensis, assembly GCA_007922755.1. NCBI lineage: Eukaryota > Metazoa > Chordata > Mammalia > Rodentia > Pedetidae > Pedetes > Pedetes capensis. Next base: position 39,374 of record VMDO01009768.1, read on the forward strand.
CTTCCATCCCCCATTTTATTTTTTATTTTGAGACAAGGTCTCATTAAGATGCCTCTGACCTTGGACCTGCAATCTTGCCTCAGCCTCCTGCGTCACTGGGATTACAGTTGTGTGCCACAGGGCCTGGCTTCATTAGTTTAACCTAGTTAACTGTGTTTTTCTCATTCCCAAGAGTGGACATTGCCGACTGTGGAGGCTCTTGAAAGAAGAAGCAGAGTGGTGGTGTGACAGAATCACTTTTTCCCCTAGATGACAGTAGACCAGGAAAGAAATGTTCTGAATCTGAAATACAGTGATTTTCACCAGTTGTAACCTTTTCTTTTTAAAAAACAAATTGGCTGTTTTTATGACACCATGATACATGTTCACAAGATTTGCAGTTTATATCATACCACACCAAACTGGGGGACTGGGATTTATCTCAGTTAGTAGAGCACCACTCTGCAGTCTCTGAGGTCCCATGTTCAATTCCTAGCACCACAAACATGGGAGAAGGACATGACAATCCATTCCCGAGGCAATCCTGAAACAATCAGCCACTGAAAACCCTACGGGGGTCTCTATGAGTCGGCCATGACTCAATGGTACCTAACAACAACAACAACAACAACAACAACACCAAACTGGTGTATTATGTGCATAGAACAGTTTAGCAGTCTGCTCAAAATGTTAAGAAAATACCTTATAGTAGGGCCAGATGTAGTTATACGTGGTCTATACTGAAGTCACAGGCATCCTCCTTCTCTTCTGTCATTTCAACCAAGACAGTAGATCTTGCACATGGTTACTTGCTTGTCAGGTGGGGCCTCCTAGATTTCTTCTTCAGGGGCATATCTGAACTTTTCATCAACTTCTTCACCATCAATATTTCTCTGGTCACTGTTGGTATCTTTGTCCTCCTCTCTCCTTCTTTTTTTGTTTTGGCAGCTCTTCAGGTGTATTCCTTTCCTCTATTATTCCATTTGTCAGACCTGAAGACCAGAAAAGGGTGCTACAGTTTAAACGAGGCTCCCTCATGGCTTGTGTGCCATGTGAATTGTTCTTTTCCAGTCCTTCCATATTAGAGGCCTGCTTCATATCTGCCTCAGTACTCTCATCAGAATGTGGAGAAGGAGTCTAGGATGTAGGGCATGTTAACAATAACCTAAAGAGGCACCTATCCACTCAGACCACTTCAGGAACAGCACCTTCTATGCTGGGCTTCCCCATTTTTGATATAGTCTTCTTCTCTGAGCAATCAAAGTAAAAAGCCTGGAGAATTCTTATATTCTGGGACAGTAAGTTTAAGTACTATCAGTTGAGTGTCAATCTGGTACAGGGTAGCCTTTGTAGCCTCTATTGCCTTAACCTATTCTTAACTTCGAATTATATGCTTTATATGTTTTGTATTACTTCATTTTTTGGTTGTTGTTGAGATGAGACCTCACTTTGTAGTTCAGGCTAAACTCAGACTCACTGTGCAGCCCAGGATAGTCTCAAAATTGCAAGCCTTCCTGCCTCAGCCTCCTGGGTCCTGGGATTATAGACATATACCACAACACCCAAACTGAATGGTTTTTAAAATGCATTCACAAATGTTAGCTCCTTCACTATTATGAAACAGTCTCAAGAGATAAGTCAGACATTCACATTTCAGAAGAGAAAATGAAACAAACAGAAGTTGTGGATTTTCCCAGCTTTATAGAACTAGGATTGACAGCCTACCTCAGTGCTCTTTGCATTCCACCCCAAAGTATAATGTAGTCCCAGATGTACACTATTTCTCTACTCTTAGACTTTTTCTTTTCTCTGGATTTCAAATTACTCTGTCTGTGAACAGGATTGTGTGTTTGCTTTTCCCCGGTTTTAATGCAACATTTCTGAATGTGCCTGCCATGTAGTCTGAAATTAGGGTACTACCCCTACTTTCTATTTTATGCTTTCTACTTTGTGTCCTTGTGAAAGGCTGAGCAGAGTTTATTGCTGTACATATATCACATTTTGAGTTTACGATAGCTTTTCTGTTAATGGGTTGGATATTATTGTGCTTCAACCTCTGCAACCCTATGTCGGGACAATTCAGCTCTGGAATATATTACAGAGTCATAATTTAAAAAACCCTTGACCTTCCTCCATGTCAAAGAAAACTTGAACATATAAAAGTGTTTTCTTAAGTAGGGCAGAATTGGCCTTTCTTTTTCAGTAAATGATGGACATTTGAAAAATACTGTGAGGTTAAAATAGCACAATCTCCCTCAATCTCCCCCCACTCCATTCTTACCATGTGTAAAGACACACTATAAAGGGAGAATGATAATTTTCCTTCACTGTCATGGTGCTATTTTAATTCATGCTTCCTAATCCTACTTCATTTTATGAGTCCTTTAGATCCAAATTATTTTCTCCCCTAAACAGACTTTTTCTAGCTTATCATTTCCAGTCAAAATTCTCAGTATTGTCTGGCTCTTTCTTTTATTCTCTCCCTCCTTCCTATCCTTCCTCCTTTTTTCTTTCCTCTTTTAACCTCTTCTTTCTATTATCCCCTGTCTGTATATTCATTCCTATTTTTCTCTCCATCTATACATCCATCCATCCATTTGTTCATCTATCTTTTTATCTCAGCCATAGGGAAGACTATTTTTAGAATTTGTGATAGCCAAAGGAGAATAATTTAAGAATTTGAACTTGAAAAATTTTCTTAAATTGAGTAAGTTTAAGTGAGTTTGGGATTGGTCAATTCCAATTTTGAGACTCTTCCATTATAACAATATTCTATTATTATCCTTTTGGTATAATCATTTAACTTAGTGCCTATAATGTATGTGGCATTATGTGATGTCAAAAACTAAGAAAGCGTTTGCTTAAGAGATTGAAATTTAAAGTTAATTTGAGGTATGATAAAAATAGCTGTCTCCCTCAGGGTTTTGGAAGTGGGCCTTTATGATTTCAGTGACTCCACCATTTCAGTGCCTCACCAACCTTTTTCCCCATGATGGAGCCAATTCTACTAGCACCACGACCCTCAATCTCAGGCATTCTCATGACCTGTCTCAAGATTATTCCACACTCATTTTCTAAAGAAAATGACATTTGACTGGAGACCATTTTCCTTAAGCAATTCAGAAATGTGTCTTGTTTCTAAAGAGACAACTCTACTTACCATATCTATCTTATAAAAGGCATGGGGCATTTACAAGACTCAGAGCTCAATGGTTGAGAATTGTCATTAAAAGATAAGAGTATATTACTTCGGGAGTTGATGATACATGTACACTAAAGGAAGAAAGAAGAAATAATGGCTTCAGACTCCATGAGTTTATTATGTATAGAATTCTGCACATCATTCAAATATGATAAGGTTTTCCTATGTTTTGTTATAGAGAAGTGTTTGTGTATATGTGGGTACAAATAATGTAGAAAATATAGAAAGAGTTCTACTCAAGGTAATCTAGTTTATAAGCTAAGAAATAAAATTTATCAAAGTGCTTATACTTGGTGCTAAACTTCTCTCTGTTTTGTTGAGATGTTATGAGAAAAAATTACACTTTTAGAGAGATATTCAGAGCTATAATCCTGAACCCCCACTTGTCTGTCAGTTTGTCATTTTGTGGGGCTTGTGTGTTCCTGTGATGTTGAAAGCTATGCCACCAATATTTCCTGTCCCAGCAGGGCCACCCATGGTGGACAGATTTTAGCTGAGCTTCCAGACTAAGATAGACTAAGGAGAAGGACCTGGCAGCCTATTATTGAAACAATTAGCCATTGAAAACCCTAAAAATAGCAGAGAAGCACTGTCAAATGTAGTGCCAGAGAATGAGCCCCCCAGGCTGGAAGGCACTCAAACAATGGGCTTAAACATAAAAGAGGTAGTGTGCATGGCACAGTGTTGGGTAGTGTTGTGTTCTGTTGTACATAGGGTCACCACAAATCAGACCCAATGTGATGGCATCTAACAACAACAAATAGTCTTGAAGGCCTGTTTGTGGATTCAAGTGAAAAAAGAAGTGCTCTTAATGAAATAATTTTTACAGATAATGATAAAAAGATTTTGAACAGCTTCGTTTGTTTATAAAATTCTCCCATTTAAATTATACAGCTGAATGCTTTTTAGTATGTTTACACAGTTGTGAAATCATCATTATAATCTAATTTTAGCACATTTTTATCACACCAACAAGAAAATCTTGTTAGCATGCAGTCTCTATTCCCATCACTCCCATTTCCCAGGCTTAGATATCTACTAATCTGTACATCAATTGATTTGCTTATTCTGGACATTTTATATAAATGGAATCATACAGTATGTGCTCTTTAGAACTTACTACTTTTACTAATAACATTTTGTGAATTTGCAAGTTATTCTCTTTTAGAATTTTTAAGCATACCTCAATTTTTAAAGAAGAAAATTAAAATCACTTTTAATCACATCACTCAAAAGAAAATATCTGTAATCACTTTTCTGTGTACCTTTCCAGTTTTTTCTACATACTTGTTTATTTTTTCATGCATTATATATTTAGCCATATTTCCTAAGAACTTTGTATGTATCATTCTCAGTGCTTGGTACTGGACATGCTGAGATACACAAGTCAAAGCAGCTTAAGAGTTATTAGAGAGAAAAATAGATTAAGTGCCACAAATGATAAATAAAGATGGGTTGTAGCATATAATGAGAGTAATTTATTTATCTAAAAATCAATTTAATATATGCCTATGTATATGTGCCTGCAGCCATACCACTGGGGCATCCAATCCTGTCAGATTTCGGAAGCTAAGCAGGGTCAGGGGCCTGGTTAGTACTTGGATGGGAGACTGCCTGGAAACACCAAATACCTTAGGCTTGGGGGAAGGACCCAGCAACCCACTCCCAAAAATCAATCCACCATTGAAAACCCTATGAATAGCAGAGAAGCCTAACAAAACTGTTTCACCTGTTGTAAGTACAATCTATGTAGGGTCACTATGAGTCAGACACCCACTTGGTGGCACCTAACAATAATCATGTATATGTTTTTTTTTTTTTTTTTTTGCAGTACTGGGCGTTGAACCCTGGGCCTCCCACTTGTGCACTTTGCAAGTGCTATACCACTGAGCTGCACCCAAAGCCCATGTTTTTACTTTTTTTGAGATAGGGTCTCACTAAATTATGCATACTGCCTCTGGTCTTTGGATTCTCTTGCCTCTGCCTCCTGAGTTGCTAGGATTACAGACATGCGCCACTGTGCCCAGCTCTGTATTTTAAATACTGTACTTAGAATCATATGACATAAAGTTTAGTATCTTTTTTTCTTAAAACTGTATCATGAATATTTTCTCATTTCTCTAAGAACATTATTTTTAATGAATCCAAAATTTTCTGTTGGATGGATATATCAAATTTATTAGAAACTTGAACATTTCTTGGGATTTAAATGTTCAAAGTGTCATTCATCCTAAGGCTTAAGGTGAGAAAAAATTTATGTGAATATATATGAATTTATGACCAAGATATGTCAATTAATTTATTTTAATAGATGTATCTTCAAGGTCTCTGTAGAATTAGGACCTGGGATTAATGATTCTTAAAGATGAAGGTGTTCTCAGCCCTCCTTGCTTTAAAAAAATTTTTTCCCCTACTTGGGGGTTGAATTTAGGACTTCACACATTCTTTGCAAGTGTGCTACCACTGGGCTGTACCCCAGCCCATTTGTTCTTCTTATTTTATTTTATTTTATTTTATTTTTTTATTTTGAAACAGGGTCTCACTAAGTTATGCACGCTACCTCTGGCATTGAACATGTGATCTTCCTGCCTCTGCCTCCCAAATCACTGGGATTACAGGAGTGGGCCACTGTGCCCAGCCAGTCCTCCTTGTTTCACTCTCACTTCCATTGCTTTTATATACTTGGCAAATCTCAGAGAAATCTAGTAAAAGGGAATGGCAGAAATGACCCCTGAACTTTTTCACAGGTTATTCTGGGCTCCAAAATGAGACTCTCTTTGAACTTTGCATAGAGACTTGAAGTGACTGCTGGAAGTTAGGGCAGGAAGATACCGTGGAGAATGAGCTTTTAAAAGAGATATTGACTCCACTATGTGAGCAATATGGAGGGTTGGAGTGAGGCTGAAGTCTCAGGTGGTAAAAGAATTTACCAGATCTTGAGAGTTTAGCAGAATAGAAAAAACTATATTAGGTAGAACACTGCAAGGGAACAGTCAGTAGTGCAAGGAGATAAGTTCATTGTCCTGAACCTAGGGTGGGACTGTTGGTGTTTGTATGGGGTTCCTGGGCAGCTTACATCTAGCTTGACCTTGGCTGGGAATAGCTCCCTTTTGGAATTGTTGGTAGATTTAATCCACCTAACTGTGCTTTGAAAAGTCCCTGTCTTAGCCAATTTGTCCTGTAGCCTATGATTTTAATAATAAGTCCTGCTCTCAGAGAATGTTTGCCACTGTCATGTTACCTTGCTCCTTATAGCACTCCTCAAAAGTGTCTTTCCCTAAATACACAATCATAGATGCTTGGGAAGTAATTCTTTCTTTGAATTTAATTTAGGGGTTTATCTGTTTTTTATTTTTCCATTTCAATTTTTATCTTTTCTTCCCGTTTTCTTTTTCTGTGTGCTCAGCTGTGTTCTGTGTGACATGCCCTCTATTTGTCTGAGATCATTTCTTTTGTGTGCAGGTCATATGTTATTATCTGTTGTCTCCTTGGGGTCAAAGTCATCCAAAAATAAATCCTCTTCTGTTGGCATCTTGTTTTTCTCCTGCCCTTCGTGGTTGCCATTTTCTTCCCCTCGTTTGCTTTTTTTGTTTTGTTTTTGTGGGCTATTTTCTCTTCCACCACTGACTTCACCCCCCCATTCAGTGGTATAGCTGCCTATTTCATTTGATAGTGCTTTGTGGTATTCACTGTTCTCTCTCTCCACCCCCTCACCCCTTGTGTTTCACCTTAGCTTTGTTCATTGGTGGTTCTGAATTTGTGCAGTGCTTCTCATACATTCTGTATAGATTCACAGAAGGCAGAAAAATTGAAAGACATGAAAGAATTGAAAAGCAAAAGCTGGCTCTTGGTCACTGACAGAATAGTAGCTCACCAAATGTAAATTCACTTTGAAAAGGGACTAATAACACCAGGCACCATGGCACATGCCTGTAATCCCAGTGACTTGGGAGAGTGAGGCAGGAAGACCACAAGTTTGAAACCAGAGGTGGCCTGCAAAACTTAGCAAGACCCTACTTCCAAGTAAAAAATTAAAACAGTGACTGGAGGTGCAGATCAGTGATGGAGCAATTGCCTAGCATATGTGAAGCCTTGGCTTCAATTCATCACTACTGAAATAAAAGTGGAGGGGGCTAACTAAAGAAGGAAAAATTCCTAACATGTTGCTCTTGTTGAGAATTTTCCTGGCTGAAGTCTATAGATTCATTATTATTTTGAAAGACTTTTAAGACTGGTTCTGCAAGTATGATTATTTATAGAGCCACACCCAGTTCTTCCATGAACTGAATTGGTATTTTAGAGATTTGTAGCGGGGGAGATATTTTGGGATGCAGCTGCTAAGAACCATTCTGATGTAGATTTTCAAATTTTCACATACATGATATGCTTGAATAGTCTATGTGACCAAGATGGTTATTCAAGAGCTTTTACCCCAGCTTACAAGAGCAACTCCCAAGTACTGCAAAAAACTATGTAGTATCTTATGCTATTACATTTAATTCAAATTTCAAGTGAGTTTTGACTCAATTATAAATGTTGACTGCCTTTGTTAGTCACTTTAGAACTTCTCTGTTCTCTTTAATGTCACCTGTGTAGTTGAGATCCAAGTCTCTCTCCAATTACATTGGGACAGGAGTCAGAAGATCTGGTTTCCAATAGAGGATTGATTGTTCATTTATCCTATGACATTTAGCATGTCCTTTCATCTCAGGCTTAAGGTATTCATATGTAAATTAGTATAATAGTATTACCCTAACCTGATAGAGTTGTTCTGAGGATCAAACAAAATTAAGTAAGCTAATGGATGAGAGAACTCTGAATACTGTAATTACCCCAAGTAAATTAAAGGATAAAAATAAGGTAAGCAAAGTTATCAAATATATCACACAAAGTGAAATTAATGGCATAAAACATATATGGAAGGCATAAATGTGGGATATGTTCCTATAGCTCTCCATTACCTTCTTTGTCCCTCTTTGCCTAGTTAGCTCTGCCCCAGCTTTCCTTGGGGGAATCTTACCTGGTTGGCTTCTCCACTCCACCCCATCACCATGGGTGCTACCTCTAGTATACATCTCATTATCACTAGATGTGTCTACATGTAATGTCTACTCGTGTGCATATTTTATTATCTCTCCCATTATATCTCAAGCTTCATGAGATATATTTTTTTATTGCTCATATACCTTAACACCAATACTCTGTGTATGGCATCAAATCATTGTTGAATGACTGATCAATAAAAGTTTCAGCTGTTAATATATTTATCTAAGCCAACGTGAGTCCCTAACATAAACTGGATTTGTTGTTGTTGTTAGGTGCCGTTGAGTCGAGTGCGACTTATAGTGACCCTCATAGGGTTTTCAATGGCTGACTGTTTCGGGATTGCCTTGGGAGTGGATTGCCAGGTCCTTCTCCCATTTTTGCGGTGCTGGGAATTGAACTCGGGACCTCAGAGACTGCAGTGCAGCGCTCTACCAACTGAGCTAAATCCCAGCCCTTAAACTGGATTTAGGACTGCTCAAAAAACTCCACAAAGTAATCTGCAGAGAAGAAGCAATAAATAGTAGTTGTACTTGAAATTGGATTAATTATACTTGGTATAAACCTAGATACAGATTGCCATCTTTAGGGTCCTTGGTTCAAAGTAAATTCAATACTTCTAATACTACATGAAAAGAATTTCTGGTTTTAGCATTATTTATTGAACTGACATCAGTCATCCTATGTTGAAAATCTTTTGATGGTAAATAAATTTGGAGTCAAATTTTATTATTTATCTATAAAATAAATCCTTAAAGTAGAATTACATTTTCAGAGAGAAATCCATATGTTGAGGGTTTTATTTTTTACTTGAACTATATTTATTTGCATGAGAAAAATTTAATATTTATTAAGGCTAAGCTATAGAAGATCAACAAGTTTGTTCAACACACTTAGCATGGGACCTAGGGCCTTAGAAGTTCCTGTCACAGCTTTGCACAAAACTTCTTTGTGGTCTTATGCCAGTCATTAAGCCCTTCTGGACTTCACTGTCCCAGTCATGTAATTGGGATTATAATATATGTCTTTTCCCTACCTCACCTGAGTGGTAAGAGGATTAATAAATATACTGGCTTCACTCTATTGGTGAGAAAGTAGTATATTGCTTGCTTTTTAAGAGGTTCATCAAGTCTTAGAAGGTGCCAGCTATTTTGTTTTTTGTTGTTAGGTGCTGTTGAGTTGGGTCCGACTCATAGTGTCTCTCATAGGGTTTTCAATGGCTGATTGTTTTGGGATTGCTTCAGGAGTGGACTGCCATGTTCTTCTCCCATTTTTGTGGTGCTGAGGGATTGAACCCAGGTCCTCAGAGAGTGTGGAGCTTAGAAACCTTATTTACTAAGTGATCCCAGTCTTACTTCAAAAACATAATGCACTAGCCAGGTGTGGTGGCACATGCCTGTAATCCCAGTGGCTTGGGAGGCAGAGGCAGGAGGATCGCAAGTTCGAGATCAGACGCAGTCTGCATAACTTAGCAACACCCTGTCTCAAAAAGTAAAAAAATGCACGGGGGTGCAGCTCAATGGTCCAGCACATGCAAAGTATGTAGGCACAAGGCCCTGGGTTCAACCCCCAGTACTGCAACAAACAAACAAACAAACAAAAACTTAGTGCATTGTCCCAAAGTGAGAAATTCTTTCCATTCTTGCTGGCAAGAGCAGGTATTTAATCTTGTATATCACTCTTAAGACATGAGGTTTCATAAATGTAAAATACCTTATGAAATAATGCTGGTGATATTATTCTGAGAATATAATATTAAGTTGAGTTTTACAGATAACATTTATAATATTAATAATTTTAATATCATAGTTTGTAATATTAATGTTAATAATAATTAATAATTTGTAGTAATAATGAAAGACACTACTTAGATGATGTTTATATTATTCTGCATTCCTAGTTACTCACATGGATAAAATTTTCAAACAAATTCTAAAAATCACATGTACTTTTATCATACCAATATTTGTTCAGTCCTCTTGTTTTCCTATAGCCTTTATGTGTTTTTTAAGTGATATAGAAGCCTGTGAAACATATGTTTTGTGTGAAAAAAGTAAGTACTGGTACTTGAAAAGTTTAGAAAGTACTGTTCAATTACAAGTCTGATTATATTTAGAATGCAAGTATGGCTGTATTTAGCATCCTTGTTCCTGACTGTAGCAAGTTCTAAGATAACATTTTGGATTTTTCCCAATGATCCTGCCACTTTTGCTTCATCAGTTAATTTTTCTTTGTGTATCAGAACTGAATTTAGAGAGCAGATCTTTTTGTTTTTTAACTTTTCAAATGAGACTTTTATCAAGGTATACCAAGAATTTATCAGTTTTTAGGAAACAGACTTCTATGAGATGCCTGACTATTTAAAATGTCTCCTAATTATCATGCCTGCAACCATATCACTGTGACATCTGATCCCATCAGATCTCAGAAGCTAAGCAGGGTTCAGCCTGGTTAGTACTTGGATGAGAGACTGCTCAAGAACACCAGGTGCTGTAGGCTTGGGAGAACTACCTGGCAACCCACTTCCAAAAAACAATCAACCATTGAAAACCCTATGGATAGCAGAGAAGCACGATAATAGTGTTTTGTCTGTTGTATATAGGGTCACTATGAGTAGGACACTAACTCAATGGCACATAACAACAACAACAATAATTACCATATCCTGAGATAGTGTATGTGAATTTGTTTAGCATAGTCTGGTAGTTACATAGTAGATATTCAGTAAATCTAAATTTTTGTTTACTTTTTGCCTTTAAAATATATAAGAAATGTGATATTGGTATCCTCCCTTTGGCCAGATGGCCTAGAAGTATGTCCTGAATAGTCTTATATTTCTTCCTTTATCTTTTTATCCTTTTCTAAGTTTTCCATCCATTGCACTCATCTAACTTCTAGCCTAGTTTCCTTACACTGAGATATTCATTTTTATCTCTAAAATATAGCCACAAATTTATCCTATGAAATTTATAAAATATGTTATTTTCCTTATTTGCCTAGAAAACCTTTGCTCTTTCTGCCCTTTAGGACTCTGTTCTAGGGCCACCTATTCTAGTAAGTTTTCTATGATCTTCTAGTGTGAATTAGATGTCCTTTACCTCTGATTTCATAGCAATCCATATGAATCTTTCTCAGACTGTACCATAGGTAGGCAATATGGTACATGCCTGTAATCTCAGCTGCTTGGGAGACTGAGAGAGAAGGACCATGAGTTTGAGGTCAGAGGCAGCCTGTGCAATTTGGTAAGATACTGTCTCAAAATAAAATTAAAAAAGGGAGCTAGGGAAGTGGCTCAATGGTGGACTACCCTGGATTCAATCCTTCAGAACTGAAAAAATTTTTTTCTTTAAATTAAAAAAATTAAAAATAATTTTAATTAAAAATTTAAAAAATTTAAAACTTTAAAAAAATTTAAATAAAAAAGTAGAAAAATACTGTACCATAATTTTGTTTTCCCTAATCTACCTGACAACTAGGCTGTAAGTCTTAGACATGTTGGTTCTCAGGCATTGTATTTCATCTTGAAAACCCAGGGCTTTGTACATAGTCAACAATCAATGAATAGTTACTGATTCAATAAGTAACATTCCATTTACTTTCTTGCATTAGTATTTTAAATTTACTTCTCATTGTGCTTTGGAGTACAGACACGCTCAGACTGTAACTCTTCTGCTTGTTTATAAATGAATTTCTCATGTAAATTTCTGGGCATCTCTTTCATTGCAAGTCTTCTTCCAATGTCTTTTATGTCTTCCAAAGTAGCTGCTCTATTTTGAAAGTTTTAACTGCATACTCTTACCATACCACTTTCATTTCCCTAAAGCCTTCCTGATCAAAGCTGTACATTTTGGGGCAAACAGACTGATTCTTCCATTCTCATGAGTTGAATATTTTATCCCAACTAAGAAGTTCATCATTTGCTCTCTAAACAATTTTGGGAATTGAAAGGACATTCTATAATCTCATAACCACCCATTTCCTTTCCTCTTTTCTTTGAATTAAAGATAAAATGTAGGTTGCATCTTTGAAGTCTTAAATTTCTGTTTATCAAGATACTTCTACATATTCCTTGACACTATTCTTTATCTCACCCTGAAACACAGCTGTGGGGCATGGTCTATGGAAATGTTCCAGAATGATCAATAGCTTCATGGCAGTCCACTCCTGAAGCAATCTTGAGACCATCAGCCATTGAAAATCCTATGAGGGTTGCTGTGATACAACTCTATGGCATCTACCAACAACAACAACAACAACAAGAACAAGAACAACAACAACGTCAATCTAGTCACTTCTGTTTCCCAAGCTACATTCAACTTTGTTATTGATATTGACATCATAATGTGTATTTCCATCTAATTCTTTAAGGATAATTTACTTGGACTTTAGAAGGTCTAGAACCTAATGTGGGTCAAAATCTCAAAGATGTGGCATAGTTCAAATACTTTAGCAGTTTTTCACTCTTCATTATATTTATTAACTCTTATCAGTGGTGATAATTCTAAGAATATTTCACTTCCTTTCTTTATATTTGTAGTATATTTTTATAGTAAGAAGGAAGTAATCATTCTTTGTGATAAACTGGGAGATATAGAAGTATTTCTATAGCCTGGCAAAAAACATAATGATTTAATGCTAATTTAGAACTTCAATGATGGGTTTCCACAGTGATTTTTACATGTATAGGTTTCAAATTAGTTTCCAATATTGACATACTTTACTTGGTTCTTTATAAAGAAGATGTATATTTTTTAAGTAAAAACAAAAGAAAGTATTTTTGTGGCATTTCTATGTTCTATCTGTAACAATTTGGGTATCTCATGTGTTTAGGACAGTGTTTCAAATACCGATTTTCAGTATTCCTATGCAATTATTTTTATTGACATAGACATGTAAAAAGTATACACATTTGTGAATTATTACAAAATGAACACATCTGTGTTACTCCCACCATCAGGAAATGTACCTTATCAGTCCCGCAGAATCTCTCTGATATCCTTTTCCAATTTTTATCCCTTCACTAATGGTAACTCCCATCCTTAGTGATTACTTCTGCCTATTTTGTATGACCTAAAGTTAAAAATTATAAAAATGAGAATTTCTTATTTGTGGAATAAGGAAAACCTTAGGAAAAACAGAAATGTTGTATATTAATAATTTTAATAGAATCTTATTGTACACATGTGTACAACAAATCACTTTGCACTTTAAGATTATAAAAATAAATAGCACAGTTGTCTTATAAAAGTTGCAAAACTGAATCTTTGGAAGTAGAAAATATGAAAAAGATTAGAACAAAAATTTCTCCTTCGATTGTTCAAGAAAAATAAAACATTAAGAAACAAAATGTAAATTTAAAAAGAATTGTCTTGTAAGCCATCCACTATTCCCTCAGGTCATCACAACTGCAGTGTACAGACTGTGACAAGATACATACAGACCTTTTCTGTGTCATTTTGGTAAAGCAGAGTACCATAGTGCACTGGACCATGGTGGCTCAGCCTGGCTGACAATTATTGCCTGAGTAGTTTTGTGGCCATTCATGTAGATACAACCTCTTTCTTTCATTACCATTTAGCTATTATGACAGGCTAATAATTTTGTCAGCATACGAGAACTTGTTTCACAAATGGGTGTTTACTCCAGAGATTTATAGGAGTTAATAAATTTTTGGAAGAAAATATGGTTCATATACTGAAATATTGATTACTTGAATATAAATTATTAATATGTATTAACATTATTAAAGAGAAAAATTAATTGACATTACTTGAGAGGAGAAATTAAAGATTGAGATAATATGAAACTATTCAGGAATACCCATGGTTTTTGTAATTATTCATGTAGCTATGAATATTGCTTTGAATAAAACATATTGTGTTGTTCTTGTTTAGTGCCATGGTGTTAGGTCTGACTCATAACAACCCAAGATAGGATAAAATGAGACACTCCCAGACACTGTGCCTTGCGTGGCACTAGGTCAGTGTTTCTCTGCAATTCATAGGATTTTCAATGGCTGATTGTTTTGGAATTGTTATGGGAGTGGATTTCCAGTTCCTTCTCCGTTTTTGCAGTGCTGGGGATTGAACTTCAGAGAGCACAGAGCAGCACTCTACCAACTGAGCTATGTCTTGTTCATATAACACTTTTAACTAATATAGTATTATTAACTTATATAATTCTCAGAATAACTCTGACATGCAAGAAAAGTATGATGAAATAAGGAAATTAAGGTAGGAGAGATTGATTTGAAGACTGGCAGAGAAAGTTACTGGCTAAGCCAAGACAGACCCCTGCTGAGCTCCCTCACAGTGTCAAGCTTGTTACATTACAGTGCTTGAACATTTGAGCTACTTTTGAAACAGTTATTCTTTCTAAATCAATGTTTTGTCCAAAAAGAATTTAAATTTCTATTTTAAAAGGTAGAGATCTTAGAATTTATCCTTATTCTGTTCATGCATGAATATTAGTTGAGCATCCACAATGTGGTTGGCATTGTAAATGACTAATTTCATGTGCCCCAACATGTCTGCCTGTTTGCTGTACTGTGGGGACTTTCGTGTTACTGTGATGCTGAGACCTATGCCACTAGTATTATAGATTCCAGCAGGGTCACCCATGGTGGACAGATTTCACCTGAGCTCCCAGACTAAGACAGACTAGGGAGAATGACATGGCTGACCTACTCCTGAAACAGTCAGCCATTGAAAAACCTATGAATAGAGAGAACAGTGTTACATATAGTGCCAGAAAATGAGTCCCCCAGGTTAGAAGGCACTCAAAAGATGACTGGGGAAGAGTTGCCCCCTCAATGTAGAGTCTACAGGGACCTCCATTTGCTGATGTGGCGTGACTCAATATGAAAAGGAACAACTGTAAACACTCATTAATAACTGGACTGTGGAATGTTTGTACTATGAATCTAGGAAAATTAGAAATCATCATAAAGGAAATAGAGCACTTAAACATTGACATTCTAGGCATCAGTGAGCTAAAATAGACAGGTATGGGCCATTTTGAAACAGATAATCATGTTGTCTACTATGCTGGGAATGACAGATTAAAGAATAATGGGGTTGCATTCATCATCAAAAAAGACATCTCAAGATCTGTCCTGAAGTATAATGCTGTCTGTGATGGAATAATATCCATACACCTACAAGGAAGGCCAGTTAATATGACTATTCTTCAAACTTATGTACCCACAACTAAGGCCACAAATGAAGAAAGGGAAGATTTTGACCCACTTCTGCAGTCTGAAATTCATCTAACATGCAATCAGGATGCTCTGATAAATAATGGTGAATGAAATACAAAAGTTGGAAACAAAGAAGAAGGTTCAGTAGTTGGAAAATATGGCCTTGTTGACAGAAAAACTGTTGCAAAAGACCTCTTTAAAGTGTTAAAAAGTAAAGATGTCACATTGAAGATGAAGGTGCACCTGACTCATTCCATGGTATTTTCAGTCTTCTTGTATGGTTGTAAGAGCTGGACATTGAATACAGGAGACAGGAGAAGATTTGGTCCTTTTGAATTATGGTGCTGGAGACGAATATTGAATATACCATGCATTGTAAAAAGAACTGACAGATCTGTCCTAGAAGGGCAACCAGAGTGCTCTTTGGAAGCTAAGATGGCTAGACTGTGTCTGATGTATTTTGGACATATTGTCAGGAGGGACCAATCCCTAGAGGAGGACATCATGTTTGGGAGAGTGACTGGTCAACAAAAAACAGGAAGACCCTCCACTAGATGGAATGACACAGTGTCGGCAATAATGGGCTTAAATATAAAAAAGATTTTGTGCCTGCCACAAAATCGGGGAATGTTTTGTTCCGTTGTATAAGGGATCACTGTGAGTCAGAGCTGACTCAACAGCACCTAACAGCTATAACAATTTCCTATGAGTTTAGATTTCCCATGAGGCCATGTAAAAGTAAAATGCTGCTGGCTAAAAACATGCTGTCAGGTATGTAGGCAAACATATATTTCTGTGCTTTCATCAGTCTGTTTAGTATCATTCACCCAAATTTTTGCCTGTCTTTGCAGGCAAGGAAGACACAGAGCTGGCACAGAGCTGCCACTGGTTTTGGGAGAAGGATCCCTGTAGTCAGAGGCACTTCATGGGTGTGTTTGAGGGAGTGGGATACAGATTTTGTCCTTATAATTGGTGCATCAAAATTGATGCCTTTCTTCTGTTGCTTTTGTTAACAGAAACTATTGTTGGCACTTCACTTGTACGATGCGCTGATTTTCGCATTTGCTTTTAGGGCTTGAATCTCTCTTATGTATTGTTTCATCACAAAGAACTTCTGTAATTTTATTCTCACTGTATCTGAATAATCTACTTTGTATGTGCAACTTGAGCTTGTTAGATCCATTTTTGGCACATGTTTGCCCAGAGAGAAAGCAGATTTTTAAAAAGAACTATGGAAGTTAATTATTTTGCTTATAGTGTTGTTTTATTAAGCATTTGGCTTTGGCATTATTCATTGGCATCTGTCATTTTCCTATATCTGCAGCTTTTGATTCAGATAACAATTCATCAGAGAGGCATCATTATTCAACAAGGAGTTCTGTGTAAGAACTTGAGGTGTGAACTATTTCAGATGTCTGTCAGGATAATTTGACAGTTTACAGGTGACTAACAAAATTGCCATAACCCCTTCTTGGTGCATGAAATTCACTCCTGCAAGGTTGCACTTACAGTGGGCATTATATGATCATGTTTCTCTCAATATAATGAGAAAATGGATATGAGAGTGCTTTGAAATTTATAGAATGTTTAGCAGACATGAAAGTATTGCTATCATTATTGGTTTTGCCTACCAGAATTCTTACCTAATAAAGCAAGAATAACTTGAAAAGAGAGTAAGATTGGCTATTTTTAATTTTATGCAAGTTGGGGAAATGTAGTAACAAAATGTCAGTTGACAAAGAAACGTCTGATCCATTATCTATTTTGTTACTGCCTTATAGGCTTTCAGTGCTTGGCAAAAAGGAATGAGATTGAAGAGGGGCAGAGAAATCAAGAGATAAGGGGGAAATAATGTCCCACTTATCCCCTAAAGAGACTCACTAAGATGTGCTGTGAAAATCAGCTCTTTGTCTCTTTCTGACCCTATTAACTTGTGCTTATATTATGGTTTTAAATATTCATTAGAGCTAGTGATTAGAGTCTTTGATTAAAGTAAATGTTCTCAAGAATTATCTCACATACTAATACAAGTGACTAGTTTTCTAAGATTTGTTTTATTGTGATAGGATGAGGAAAGAGAATCAAGTGAACACTTTCCTAAATGCTTCACTTTGCCCTAAGCATAGTGCCTCTATTATAATATTATCAAGACAACACTACAAGTAGGGCAGTTACTCCCCAATTTATATAGGAGAACTAGTGGGCTTCAAGATAACAAATCAACTTGTTCAAGTCCATACACCTAGTAAATGGACAGCTGGCATTCAAGGTGAGGTTTCTCAGAACCCCTTCAAAATGCTTTTAACTCAGTATCCACAGTATTAATTTTGAAGTGAAATGCTTATTGATTTGATGTCTTCAAGGTTCTTTTACCAAAGTAGTTTTCTCTGACTTTATCAATAATTGTGTTAATGAAATGATTTGCTTCATTTTTACAAATGAGCTTCAGTGTGTTAGCATGAGTTAGGGTATTTGCTTTGATTAAAAGCCTAAAAACATGTTGTTTCCAATATGATTTCCCATTCATATAAAGTAAAAACTAAAACAAAAGCAACAAAAACTGACTAAACTTGCATTTCTAATTGGTGGAGTAGGCTCTCCTCCAAGCACTGAATCAGGCATTTCGGTCCGTACTTTTTGTGGAGCTTTCATTTAAAACAGGTGTTTTTCACAGTTGTGATTTGAAGAAGGTAGGTGAAGAGGGAGGAAGTGGTGGCAAAGATCATTCCTTCTCTGGTAAGAGTAAGCAACATGACTCTACTTAATTGCAAGGGAACTAGGAAGAATAATCTCTGCTGATATACCTACAGGTTCAGTAAGTAAAAGGTATATTTTTCAGGGCTTTGTAGGCAAAAATTTTCACAAATATTTTGCCACTATCTACTAAGAGCCTCTGTCATTCTAGTCTCTGACATTAATTCCTTTGTATATAGTACTTGGCCACAAATGCCACATATTTTATGACAGACTAATTGGTGTACCAAATGAGCCTTAGTATTGTCATGGTTTAAAACATGGTTTAACAATAGAAGTTTGTTTCTGGCTAATATAACAACAGTATGTGTCTTGTTATAATGCTATATTTGTGTATTACTAATGGGGATATTGGGTACAGGGGGACTGTGCTCTACATAGTCATTCAAACATCTTGGCATGTATTGGTTTGCCATATTTAACAGATAGCTTCCAAGATCACTTGAGCATTATAGTTAGATATTGGATGGAAGAATTTTATGAGCAAGATCTCCTTCTTATATTGCATTACCCTGAAGTAAGGTATATAAGGGGCTGGGATTTAGCTCAGTTGGTAGAGCACCACTCTGCAGTCTCTGAGATCTTGGTTTTGAGTCCCAGCACTGCAAAAATGGGAGAAGGATGTGACAATCCACTCCTGAGGCAAACCTGCAAACAGTCAGCCATTGAAGAACCTATGAGGGTTGCTATGAGTCGGAGATGACTCAGAGGCACCTATCTACCGACTGACTGAAGGTATATAACCATACTTAACTGAAAGGAAGACTAGAAAGTGAATTAGAGATTTCTGATCAAGAAGAAAAGATAGTGAGTTAGTGAATAGCTAGCTAGCTAGCTATTCTCTGCCATAGTGAGTAGTGCTTTTTTTTTTTTTTTTTGAGTTTATTTATACTGGCCACCCTCACTTGTCTGTCAGTTTGCCATACTGTGAGGGCTTGCATGTTGCAGTAATGCTGAAAGCTATGTTGCCAGTATTACAGATTCCAGCACAGTTACCCCAGGAGGAAAGGTTTCAGATGAGCTTCCAGATTAAGACAGACTAGGGAGAAGGACAAGAAGCACACTCCCGAAACAATTAGTCATTGAAAACTTATGAATAGCAGAGAAACACTGTCAGATATATTGCTGGAAAATGAGCCCCCCAGATTGCAAAGTACTCAAAAGCCGACTGGGGAAGAGTTCCCTACTCAAATTAGAGTCAACCTTAATGACGAGACTGGAGTAAAACTCTAGGGAACACCATTTGCTGATGTGGCACAAATCAAAATGAGAAGGAATAACTGTAAACCTCCATTAATAATTAGAACGTGGAATATATGTAGTATAAATCTAGGAAAATTAGAAATAATTAAAAAGAAAATGGAGTGCATAAACATGGACAACCTAGGCATCAGTGACCTAAAATTGACTGGTATGGGCCTGTTTGAATCAGCTAATAATATGGTCTACTATGCTGAGAATGGCAACTTAAAGAGAAATGGAGTTGCATTCAGCATTAAAAAAAGACATCTCAAGATCTGACATGAAGTACTTTGCTGTCAATGATAGCATAATATCCATATGCCTACAATGAAGGCCTGTTAATATGATTATTATTCAAATTTATGCACCCACTTCTAAGGCCACAAATGAAGATAGGGAAGATTTTTACCAGCTTCTGCAGTCTGAAATTGATCTAACATGCAGTCAGAATGCACTGATAATTACTAGTGACTGGAATGCAAAAGTTGGAAATAAAGGCTCAGTAGTTGGAAAATATGGCATTGGTGACAGAAATAATGTTGGAGATGGCATGATAAAATTTCATCAGACCAATGAACTTTTCATTGCAAATACATTTTTTCACCAACACAGTGACTACACACATGGAATTCACTAGATAGAACATACAGAAGCTAAACTGACTACATTTGTGAGAAGAGATGATGGAAAACCTCAGTATCAAAAGTCAGAGCAAGACCAGGTGGTGATTGTGGATCAAACCATCAACTTCTCGTATA
The DNA here is from genome assembly GCA_007922755.1 of Pedetes capensis. Taxonomy (NCBI): domain Eukaryota; kingdom Metazoa; phylum Chordata; class Mammalia; order Rodentia; family Pedetidae; genus Pedetes; species Pedetes capensis. Next base: position 59,550 of record VMDO01009768.1, read on the forward strand.
TAGGGCAAAACTGAAACTGAAGAAAATTAAAACAAGTTTATAATGGCCAAGACATGAACTTGAGTGTATCCCACTGGAGTTCAGACACTATCTCAAGAACAGTTTTGACGGGTTTGACACTAATGATCAAAGACCAGATGAGTTGTGGCATGACAACAAAGACATCACTCTTGAAGAAAGCAAAAGGTTAAAAAACAGACAAGAAAAAAAGAAACGACCAAATTACATATCAAAAGAAACTCTGAAACTTGCCCTTGAAGGACAAGCAGCTAAAGTAGAAGGAAATATGATGAATTTAAAGAATTAAATAGAAGATTTTAAAGGGCAATTTGAGAAGGCAAAATCAAATATTATGACATGTGCAAAGAGCTGCAAATAGAAAACCAAATGGGAAGTTCATGCTCTGTGTTTCTCAAACTTAAAGAATTGAAGAAAGAATTCAAGCCTCAATTGGCAATAGTGAAGGATTCTACAGGAAAAATATTAACTAACCCAAGGAACATCAAAAGATGATGTAAGGAACACAAAGAGTCATTATACCAAAAGGCACTGGTGAATGAAGAACCATTTCAAGAGATAGCATATAATTAGGAACAAATGGTGCTGAAGGATGAAGTAAAAGCTGTCTTGAAGGTATTGGTGAAACACAGGTATCTCAGAACTAATGGAATACAAATTGAGATGGTTCAACAAACAGATGTAGCAGTGGAGGTGCTCACTTGTTTGTCAAGAAATTGGGAAAAAAGGTACCTGTCCAACTAACTGGAAGAGATCAATAGTTGTTTCTATTCCCAAGAAGAGGATCCAACTGAATATGGAAATTGTTGAACAATATCATTAATATCTCATGCAAGTAAAATTTTGCTAAAGATCATTCAAAGGTGACTGCATCAGTATATTGATAGGGAACTGCTAGAAAATCAAGATGGATTTGGAAGAGGGCATAGAACCAGAGACATCATTGCTGGATGTCATATGGATACTAGGTGAAAGCAGAGAATACCAGAAAGATATTTATGTTTTATTGACTATGCAAAGATATTCTACTGTGTGGATCACAACAAATTATGGATAACATTGTGGAGAATGGGAATACCAGAGCACTTAATCGTACTTATGAGGAGTTTTTACATGGACCAGGAAGCAATAGTTCAAACAGAACAAGGCAAAACTGCCTGGTTTAAAGTCAAGAAAGGTGTGTGTCAGGTCTTTATCCTTTCACCTTACCTCTTCAATCTCTATGCTGAGTGAATAATCTGGGATTCTGGACTTTATGAAGAAGAATGTGGCATCAGGATTGCAGGAAGACTTATTAACAACCTGTGTTATGCAGATGACACAACTCTCCTTGCTAAAACTGAAGAGAATTTGAAACATTTATTGATGAAGATCAAATAACATAGTCTTCAGTATGGATTGTGCCTCAACATCAAGAAAACATAAATCCTTACAACTGGGTCAGTGCGCAAGTTCATGATAAAAGGAGAAAAGATTGAGGTTGCCCAAGATTTTGCTTTACTTGGTTCCACAATGAACACCCATGGAGGCTGAAGTCAAGATATCAAATGACTCATTGTATTGGGAAAAGCTGTTGCAAAAGACCTCTTTTAAGTGTTGAAAAATAAAGATAATCACATTGAAGATGAAGGTGCACATGACTCATGCCATGGTATTTTCAGTCTCATCATATGGTTATGAAAACTGGACACTAAATAAGGGAGACAGGAGAATTGATGCTTTTGAATTATGGTGCTGGAGATGAATATTGAATATGCCATGGACTGCCAAGAGAACCAATAGATCTGTCCTAAGAAGAAGCGCAACCAGAGTGTCCTTGAAAACAAGAATGGCTAGAATGTGTCTTATGTATTTTAGACATGTTGTCAGGATGGACTAATCCCTGGAGAAGGACATCATGTTTGGGACAGTGGCAGGGCAGTGTAAAAAAAGGAAGACCCTCAACTAGATGGATTGACACAGTGGCTGCAACAAAGGGCTTAAACACAGGTTGTATGCATGGCATGGTTTTGTGGAATGTTTCATTCTGTTGTACATAGGCTCACTATGAGTGGCATGCCCTCAATTGCACCTAAGAACAACAATACTGCCCACATTTATGCATTTGACAAAGGATTATTTTAACATGAGCTGAAATAATACTAAAAATATTCCTTCCTTCATGTAAGCAGGAATAGAGGTAGAACAGCAAAAGAGCCACCAAGGCACAGCTAAAAGCTTATGTGTGTCATATAAGTATATTTGAATATATAAAATATCTTTACAAATATTCAAAACATAAGGAAAACCTGATTTGATTATACTTTTACTGAAAATGAAATTTGATTTTCATTGTATTGCATACAATTCTGTCATCTGAAGGCAGGAAGTATAGTTGCTGAACTATGGCTGAGTTCTCTCGTCTTGAAAATAATTCACAATAGATTAAATAATTTCATGGGAAATTTACATACTTACTGATTTAAAGAACATGATTTTGATAATATGTACTTCCACTGAGCATGTCTGTTTTTAATCACTTTATGTGGAAAAACATAGACTGATTACATAGCTTTTACTCTATTATTGTAGAAAATCTTTTTGAAGACTGACGTAAAAATAGCTACTAGCATGCAAATGTTAGCATTTTTAAACCTGAAACTTGCTATTATTTTCATGAAAAATTTAAGAGAGTAATAATGAATGTTGTATTTTCCTATGCACATTTTTTCTTTTTCTTTATTGGAAATTTTAATGTACAACTTAATGTGTTTCATTCTGACATGTATTTCATTGTGACATTTCCATATATGCATTTCATTGTACATTGCACAGATAACTTCCCCCTTATCCTCTTGTGCCCCTCCTCCCCCCTCTCCCAACCCCGCACCAATACCCTCCCTTCTACTTGTATGTCTTTTGTGGGAATATTTTTCTATACCCCTGCATCCCAATTATGATTAATTCCAAACTTTTGTCTACAGTGACCTATCTTTTTACACTGTCAGCAGTATTACATGAATAATCTAGTCCATTTGCATTATTGTCATCCTTTGGTATTGTTGGTATTATTATAATTTTTTCCCGAACTATTAAAGTTGGGCTGTTTACTTTGAGGTTGCCCTCTCTCACATTCCTCACTCCTCCTTGTCCCTCCTCCCCCTCCTGTCTTTTCCCATCATTGCTTCCTTTTGCTAGATTCCTCCCTCCTTCTTTCTGCTCCTTAAATTGTCCCATGCATGTTTTAAGAATTCAATAGAAGTTTAAAATTTATAAAAAAAAGTATGATTAAATTGACAGAAATAATATCAAAGTTTAGGAAGATGGTGTTTCAACTTCAATAGTTTTATTATGAAATTTTATTATTGGTTCTTGGTCTTCGATATATTTAAGACTATATGTGTAAAGGAAAAGTTCACAGTGAGCGTGTTCAGTCCACATATTTCTTTACATCTGACCTATGGTAAACCATGGAACAAAGACTGGATTTTAAGGATATTTGTTGAATGAAAGAATGATGGCAAATTTCAGATTATTTGGTTCAACGTGCTGTAGGAACTGAAGTCTTAAGATATCCATAATCATAACTTTTAATTTTTTTGGCTACTTGGGTGTTGAATTTGTTGAATTGCACCATACCTCGTAAGTGCTCTACAACTGAGTGGCACTCCCAGCTCATCTTTAATTTTTTTTTGAGTCAGAGTCTTGCTAAGTTATGAAGGTTGCCTCTGGTCTCCTATTTGCAGTCCTCTTGCCTCTACCTCCCATGTAGCTAGAATTACAGGCATGAGCCACCATGCATGGCCTCATGGTCAAAACTTTTTCTAACAATTTTTATGCTAAATTTTTATTTCTAATCCCCCCCGAACATGACATTTTACCCTCCCATGAATGAATATAATATCTTGTCTTTTTTTTTTTTTTTTTTTTTTTTTTTTTTTTTTGTGGTCCTGGGGATTGAACTCAGGGCCTTACGCTTGCATGCTCTGCAGGTGCTGGACCACTGAGCTGCACCTCCATCCCATTGTTTTACTTTTTGAGACAGGGTCTCGCTATGTTACGCAGACTGCCTCTGGTGTTGAACTTGCGATCCTTCTGCCTCTGCCTCCTGAGCTGCTAGGATAGCAGGCACGCGCCACCACACCTGGCGATGATAAAGTATATTCTTTAGTGACTGTTTTCCTTATGGGATTAAAATTTTTTAAATGAAGTTGTATACATTTAAGGTATGCAGTGTGATGTTTTGATATATACATACATAAGAAAACTGATTACTATGGTCAAACTAATTACCATCTCCAACTCTTCACTTACTATTATTTTTGTGTGTGATAAGAACAGTTAAAGATCTACTCTCTAAACAAATTTCATGTACACATTATATATCATGTACATATTATAGTATATTGTCTATTGTTACCATGATGTACATTAGCACTCTAGAAAGCATTAATCTTAAATAGCCAAAACATTCAATTATTTGAGTAATATCTCTCAACTTTCATACTCCTCCTTTTTCCTGGTAATCACCATGCAACTTTGCATCTATGAGTCTGAGTTTCCTATATCCCACTTAAAAGTGAAATATTCTTTTTGTGTCTGGCTTATTTTACTTAACATAATGTCCCCATAGTTCATCCAGGATATCATAAATGGCAGAATATCCTTCTTTTTAAGGGATGAATATTATTTCATTATATATGTTATTGCTAATAACAAAGACAGTTATTTCATTGTTGTTGTTGTTAGGTGCTGTTGAGTCGGTATCCGACTCATAGCAACCCTCATAGGGTTTTCAATGGTAGACTGTTTCGGGATTGCATCGGGAGTGGATTGCCAGGCCCTTCTCCCATTTTTGTGATGCTGGGAATTGAACTCGGGACCTTGGAGACTGCAGTGCAGCGCTCTACCAACTGAGGTAAATCCCAGCCCCAGTTATTTCATTATATATATGTATATACTTATTGACACACACTTAGATTGTTTCCATATCTTGACTATTGTCAATAATGCTTCAGTGAACATGGGAGTGCAGATTTCTCCTCAACATAATGATTTTATTTCCTTTGGATATAAATCCACAACAAGGATTGTCAGGTCATATTGTAGTTTACCTTTAATTTTTTGAGGTACTTCCATATTGTTTTCCACAGTGCCTAATCATTTACATTCCCTCTAAGAGTGTACAAAAATTCTCTTTTCTCTAAATTCTTATCAACATTTATTACTTTTTTCTTATAACAGTCTTCCTAATAATTGTGAGATGACAGCTCATTTTTGTTTTGATTTGCAGTTTCCTGTTAGTAATATTGAGCATCTTTTCACATGCCTATTGGCCATCTCTATGTCTTTTTTGAAAATTTTTCTACTGAACTCTTTTACTTATTTTAAAATTGGTTTATTTGAATTGTTGCTATTCAGTTCTATGAGCTTGTCATATACTTTGGATATTAATCTCTTGTGGGATACATAGTTTGCAAATATTTTATCCCATTCCATAGGTTCCCTTTTCATTTTATTGATTACTTCTTTTGCAATGCAGTATTTTGTTGTTGTTGTTGTTAGGTGCCGTCGAGTCGGTATCCGACTCATAGCGACCCTCATAGGATTTTCAATGGCTGAATGTTTTGGGATTGCCTTGGGAGTGGATTGCCAGGCCCTTCTCCCATTTTTGCGGTGCTGGGAATCAAACTCGGGACCTCAGAGACTGCAGCACAGCGCTCTACCAACTGAGCTAAATCCCAGCCCCTGCAGTATTTTAGCATCATGCAATTCCACTGTTTTTGCTTTTATAGTCATTCATCCATTCATTCATTTTTGTTTTTATTCAGAGTCTTGCTACATAGCCCAGGCTGGCCTTGAACTCATGATCCTCCTGCCTCAGCCTCTAGTGCTAGGATTACAGGCACGTGCCACCATGTCCGGTTTATTCTTTGCTTTTATTGCCTGTATGATTTCAGTGTCATCCAAAAAGACATTTCCAAGACCAATGTCAAAGAGTTAGCTCCCTTTCTTTTTTGTGTTATACGTTTTCAAGTCTTATGTAAAGTCTTTAATACCTTTTGAATTGAATTTTGTGTATGTTATAAGGGCCCCATTTCATTCTTTTCCACATGGACATCCTTCTTTATCAAAACCATTTATTGAAGAGACTATCCTTTTTCAATTGGATATTCGTGGTGCCTTTGTCAAAATTTATTTGAAAATAATGTGTGGGTTTATTTCTGGGCTCTTGTTCTGTTCCACTGGTCTGTATGTCTGTTTTTATGCCAGCACCATGCACTTTTGATAGGTATAGCTGTGTAGTATAACTTGAAATCAGTAAGTATTAAGCATTCAACTTTGTTCTTTTCAAGATTGTTTTGGCTATTTGGGGTCTTTTGTGGTTTTATGTGAATTTTAGGATTCTTAAAATAGAAAAGTGCTATTGTAAATCTGATAGCAATTGTATTGAATATGTAAATCCCCAGGTGTTATGGAAATTTGCATGACTTAATTCTTCCAATCCACGAACACAGGATATCATTCCATTTATTTGTACCTTCTTTAATTACTTTCATCAATATTTTATAGTTTTGGTGTATAGAGCTTTCATTTCTTTGATTAAATTTATTCCTTAATATTTTATTCTTTTTTATGCTATTGTCAATGGGAATGTTTTCTTGATTTCCTTTTCAAATAGTTCATTGTTGATGTAGAGAAATGCTATTGATATTTGTTTTCTGTAACTTTACTAAATTTATTTGGTAAAGTCATGCATTGTGACTTTCTACAAAGAAGATCAGGGCATCTGCAGAAAGATAATTTTACTTCTTCTATTTCCAATTTGGATACTTTTTGTTTATTTATTTATTTTCTAATGGTTCTGGTGAGGACTGCTAGTGTAATGTTCAATTGAAGTGGTGGGAGTGGGAATATTAGTCTTGTACTGGGTCTTAGAGGAAAGATTTAGTTTTTCTCCATGGACTATGATGTTTACAGTGGCCTTTCATAAGTGACTTTGTGTTTAGTTCCTTCTGTACTTATTTTGTGATTGGAACTTTTAGCATGAATGAATGTTTAACTGTCTTCTGCATCTATTAAGATGATAATGTGGCTTTAATTTTTTGCTCTGTTAATGTAGTATGTCATATTATTTGGCTACTTGTTTATTTGACTATTTTGTACCAACCTTGCATTCCAGGAATAAATCTCACTTGGTCATAGCAAGTAATCTTTTTAATGTGCTGGTGAATTCAGATTGCTAGTATTTTAATGATGATTTTTTGCATGATTTATCTCATAATATGAACTTAGCAGTGTGCCCTCTTCTATTTTTTTTGGAAGAATTTAGGATTTGAGTATTTGGTGTAATTCACTTATGAAGCTATCTGGTCCTGGGATTTTCTTTGTTAGGGCAAGTGGGGCTGATTATACTTCAAACTACTTATTTGGTATTGATCTGTTTAGGCGTTCTATTTCTTCTTGATTCTGTCTTGGGAGGTTATGTGTTTCTAGCAATTTATCCATTTCTTCTACATTATCCAATTTGTTGGCAATAATTATTCATTACAATGACTTATGATTTTCTATTTATTTCTCAGCCATCTATTAAAATTTCTCCTTTTTCTTTTCTGATTTTATGTACACTTTCTCTTTTTCTTCACCTCACTATGGGTTTGCTGATTTTTTTTTTTTTTTAACTTCTTAGGTTCATTGATTTTTTTTCCTATTTTTCTATTTTCTACTTGATTTTTTCTGGTCTAATGTTTATTATTTTTTTCTTTCTGCTAGGATTAGGCTTAGTTTGTCCTTTGTCTAGTTCCTTGAGGTGTAATATCAGGTTATTTATTTGAGATCTTCCGTCTTTTATACTGTAAGCAGTAAGCACCATAAACTTTCCTCAGAGTACTGCTTTTGCTGCATCCCATAAGTTTTAGTATGTTGTATCTTTATTCTTGTATGTCCTGAGATATTTTAAATTCCTTTTTAGCTTTCTCTTTGATCCAATGGTTGTTCAAGAGTACATTTTTTCCATATATTTGTGAATTTTTCAAATTTTCTTCTATTTGTGGACCGACCGACCTTCCTTCCTTCCTTCCTTCCTTCCTTCCTTCCTTCCTTCCTTCTTTCCTCTTCCTTTCTTCTTTTCTTTCCTTGTTTTGCTTTCTTTCTGTGTAGTACTGCAGGGTTGAACCCAGGGCCTTGTGGATATTTTGCAAGTGCTCTACCTCTGAGCTGCACTTCTAATCCCCTTTAATTTACTTTTTATCTTGCTAAATTATAAAGGCTTCCTCCAGCTTTGAACTTGCAATCCTCCTACCTCCACTTCCTGAGTCGCAAGTATTTTTGTTGTGCACCACTGTGCCCAGCTCTCTTATTGATTTCTAATATCATTCTATTGCATTTGGAAAAGATACTTGGTATAATTTCAGTCTTCTTATGTTTGTTAGGACTGAATTTGTGATCTGACACATGAAATCTTCTGGAGAGTATTCCATTCCATGTGTAATTGAGAAGAATGTATATTTGTCCGCTGTGGGGTGGAAATTTTGGGGTACAGCTGTTAGGTCCACTTGGTCTATAATGTTGTTCATGTTCATTGTTTCTTTAGTGATCTTCTGTCTGTTTCTATTCAGTATTGGAAGCAGAATATTGTTGCCTTTTATCATATTGCTGTTAATTTTTCCTTTCAACTCTGTCAATTTGCTTGATATACCTAGGTACTCTGGTGTTAGTTGTGTATATATATATTCATAATTGCTATATCTTCTTGTTGAGTTGAACTTTTGTCAGAGTATAATGAACTTACTTGTCTCTAAAGAGGGTTGATGACTTAAAAGGCTATTTTATAATAAATATAGCTTTCTTTTGGTTACTATTTATACAGAATATCATTTTACATATCTTCATTTTAAGTTTATATATGTCCTTAAGTCTAAAATGAGATTCCTCTAGAGAGCATGTAGTTAGACCTTATTTTTTAACCCAACAGTTTGAATACCAGGGGTGCCAAAAACATATACACATCATAAGAGATGTTATCTATGTATTATTTTTTGAAGTTGAATTGAGTTACTTAGCAATGTGTAATATGATCTTTTGTAATTGCAGAAGTCAAATATGAGTTGTATTCATCTTGTGTAGTTGATATATACTGAGTATTACAATTTTAATACAGTTAATGTGTATACATTGTTTTTGCACCCTCTGAATATCATCTCTTTCCCTCCTATCCTGCTAAAAAATCCACTGATGGTCTTTAACTTTTGGTTTTATTTTAGTTTTATTTTAATGTGTTTTGATGTAAGTCTCTTGGGATTCATATTGTTTAGCATACCTCAGGCTTCCTGAATCTAGATATCTATTTTCTGTCTGAGTTTTTTGATAAGTTTGCAACTATTATTTCTTTGCATAAACTTTTCACTACTGTTCTCTCTTCTTTTTGATTTTCCCATTATGTATATATTGATTTACTGGTTAATGTTCAGTAATTTTCTTCAGCTGCTTTTACTCTTTATCATGTCTTTTTTCTTTGGCTTTTGTGTCTGGCTACTTTCCAATGACCCATCTTTGAGTTTACAGATGCTTTCTTGTACTTGATCTAGTTGTGAAATCTACTGAAATATTCAGTTTTGGTGCTGTGTTCTCTATGACTTCTGATCAGTCCTTTTAAAATTTTCTGTCTGTTTCTTACAGTTCTCATTTTATTTATGCTCTTCTGACCTCATTGAATATCTTTATGACTGTATTTTTGAGTTCCCCGTTAGATAAATCAAATATATCCATTTCATTAGAGTAAAAATCTTGTTTTATAAATTTGGAATACACTTCCCTTTTTGTTTATTTTCCTTGACTTGGTTAGTTGGTTTCTGTATATCACATAAAATATTCTTCTCTCCTAATATTCAGAAGTTTTGGATACCTCTCAAACTTTTATGCTCCAAACCACCACCTTTGTTCTTACTGGCCTCTGAAGCCTAGAGTATACCAGGTATCTGAGATAGGAGTGATTTCTTTGTGTATCAACTAGAAAAATTAGAGTGCTAGTTGTGTGACCCAATTCCTTCTTTCTTCAGGGAGAAACTGGAAGCTGGAATTTGTTGCCTGTTCATTCTACACTGAATCTGAGAGAGGAATTACAAATTCCTGTTATGCTCAGACTAATATTCTTTTAAATCATTGCCTTGTTCTCTGTCACCTTTACCAGTCTAGTGAGTACCAGGTCCCATCAGGTGTATTCTCTAGCCTAGTCTATTTTCTCAGGTAGCAAACAAAAAATTTGAGTCACTAGATTTCCTACAGAGAAAATGGAGACTTGGTTTCATTGTTGAATGAGCTGTGAAAGCAGTTTTGGGAAGAGCTACATGCTATTCAAACTGCCGGCTCTAAGAAACACCTGAGTTAGAAGTCAGATCCTTAGACAACATCCAGAGAAGTCAAGGCAATAAATGTGTAGTCCCTCTTTTAAGAAGTTGAGAGCTGGGTTTTATTGGTGGAGTGAGCTGAGGGTGGTAAAGAAGTTTCAGGACGAGCCTCTGGGGAGGCCACTTTTATTCTTTGTAGTCCTCAATGGACTAGCAGATATTGGAACCTGTCACTTCCCAGAGTGGCAAGTTAGTAGTTGGACAATCAGACAGAAGCAGCTGGAAAATTCAGTGTGGTCATTGTGAAGTCTGACTCTTTCTAGGAAAAACCTAGAGATTGTTTGTTTGTTTGTTTGTTTGTTTGTTTATATTTTTTCCTGAAGTGAGCTGAGGGGAAGAGCTTTTGGAAGTGCCTACACAGTAGAAACTCCCAGAGGATAGTAATGACCTGCCCTGTCCTCTCCCAGTTCCAGGCTAGCTAGAAATCAGACCCTTGGGCAGCAGCTGAAAAAGCCAGAGCATTAGATATGTAACCTAACCCCTTCCACAGACAAGTTGGGAGGAGGGCTTTATTGCTTACTCACTCTGTGCTGAGCCATAGGGAAGAAGTATGGAAAACTCTCAGCACACCACTTACTTAAAGCTACCTAGTTGTATTCTGTGATTCTAGGGTATTAATTAATGCTGTCAGCTTCCAGAGATCTGCAAGTTAGGAGTCAGTCCTTTGGGTATCATCTGTAGAAGTTGGGTGTTTTTGTTTTGTGGTTTGGATCTTTTTTTCCCCTTTGTTAGTAAATGATGATGGGGTACAGAGTAATACAGCATTGGCTTTTTCCATTATACATCCATTACATCACTTCTAGCAACACTTTCATCAATCCACAAAGTTTATGGAGCCTTATGGCTAGTATGTAGTTAAACTCTGATACTTATTTGGGTTATCTTCCCCTATTTTTCCAAAATATTCATGAAGTTGTGCTGTTGACCTCTCTCCTTTCATCCCTCCTCATTGACCCTCCTCCCCATCCTGTCTTCCCCAATCTTCACTTCCCCCTGCTGGATCCCTCCCTCCTTCTTTCCACTCCCTATGTTGTCTCTTCTATGCTAAATTTAATTGTGCATTTTGGTATCTTTCCAGAGAGATGCTGGAGGTTTGATTTTATTGTTGGGGCCGGGAGAGAGGGAGTGTTTTAGTCTGTTTTATGCTACTATTGCAGAATACCCGAGACTGGGTAATTTATAATAAACAGGAATTTATTTTCTCACAATTCTAGAGGCTGAGAAGTCCAAGATAAGGCTCTAGCATCTGGCAAGGGCCTTTTTGCAGGGTCATCGCATAGCAGAATGCAAAAAGGTAACGTGACAAAAGAAGACTAACTTGCCCTTTTATAATAGCATTAATCTCACTCATAAGAGCAGAGCCCTCATGGCCTGGAAACCTCTCAAATGTCCCATCTATTAATACTACTTCAGTGGCAATTGAATTTCAATATGAGTTTTGGAGGGGACAAATACTCAAATCATTGTGTGGGGAGAAGCCACAGTAAGCATACAGATACCACCTAAGTTCCCACAGGATGGGTGATGGCTTGCTCCCTCAGTTCCCAAGGTGCAGGCTTGTTAAATGCCAACCACTTAGGCAGCAGCTCTTTCAGACTTGGAATTTTCATAGTCACCTAGTAGACAGGAGTCTATCAACTAGACTCTGGACTTTTCACAGAGAGAGCTGCTTATTTGGTGGGTCTGGGTGAAAAGGGAATCCCAGGCCTCCTATTCTGCCATCTTGCTGACATCATCTCCAAAATGATCTGTTTTATATTCTGTTAATTATTATATATCTGAAAATGGCAATATTTTGTCCTTATTAAGGGATGGCAGTTTAACTAAGTATAAATTTTTAGATTAAAGCTACTGTCCCATCAGGATTTTGAAAATGTTATTAATCTAGTTTTTGATCTTGAATGTGGCTAATGACTCTATTATAAATCTAATTATTCTCCCGTGGTTAATCTCTATTTCTTTCTGGTAGTTTTTCTCTTTGTTTCTGGCTTATCAATTTCTTCTTGCAATTCTGTCAATGTTGTATAATATATTTTGAGGCTGTATTGTTAGTAGCATATGTGTTGATGATGTATATGTATTCACTAGTATGTAATTTTACTTTGTTTGGCAGTTAGCTTTGACTTGTAAAAGTTAAGTGACATCCAATGTTTAATTGTAGAGGAAAAAATAACCAGATACAGTCAACAGCTTGAGATCCTCTTGTATTTTTTTTAAAGTATGTCATGGTTATTTTCATTTTAAAGGTCAGAAATCTAATGCAAAATAGCTTAAACCAAAAGAGACTTTATTAGCTCAACTAATCATGAAGAGCCAAGATGACACTGGATGTATCTGGAATTAAAGGTCTAAATACTTCCATAGCAATGTCATTTTTTGTCATTTTATTTCCCTTCCTTTCCCTTCATTCTCTTCCTTCCCTCCTTCCTTCCTTCCTTCCTTCCTTCCTTCCTTCCTTCCTTCCTTCCTTTGCTTTGCTTTCTTGATTTCTTACAAGGTTTTACTATGTAGTCCAGACTTTCTTGGAACTCACTATCTAACCAGGTTGGCCTTGAACTCACATCAGACCTCCTCCCTCAGCCTCCCAAGTCCTGGGTTTACAACTGTGTGCCACCACCAAAGGCTCAGTAATTTTATTTCTTCTTGTGCAGCCAGGATTCTTCAAATAATATTGTCATGGTCTTTGTTGTAAACAGTTATGATAAAGGGTGTTACTTTCCCAGATTTGGGTAGAATATTCCCAGAAAAAGTTTCTGCTTCTCTTGTCCTTGGACACTTGCCCATCCCTTGTTTAATCCACTGTGCTGAAATGGGTTGGATACCACGATGGCCACAATTTGTTTAATATGCTGACTCTGTGATCAAGCAGTGTGGAGGTAGGGTTTGTTATGAAAAGAAGGGGAGAGGCACTGAGGAGATTGCAAACAATAATTGCCATACCTTTATTTTTATTTTGCCAGGTTGGGAACGTGATTCTTCCCTAATTCTAGTTTTGTTCTACCAATATATGTTTATCATTGCCTTTATAAGTCTTCTTTAGTTTTATCTCTGTGTACTTAATACTTTTTACATACCTCCCTACCATTTTGTGTTTCTTTTATGAAATTAATAACCTGGCTTCATAGTTATAGCAATGTATTTCTCCCTTAGTAGACTATAATCTCCTTTCAGTAGGGGGCTGTGTCCTTTCCACTTTTGTAATCTTCATTTGTTTATTAACTCATGGAATTTTTCTACTAATATTTGTTGAGTGCTTCCTTTGTGCCAAATACTGTGATAACCATTAGGCAAATAGTGGGCGTTCAATAAATACTTTCTTGAATAAAGCTTCCTGCACACTTGCAGAAAATGTTTCTATTACATTACTAAGATTTTGACAGGCTAGATGCTTTCTTTTCATTTTTCCTGTTTTGTAATTTAAAGGCAAGAATTCTTAAGAAAGACCTTTGAAATGTCACGCATGATGTGCATTTCAAGGGAAAAATTTGGATTGGCTCAGCAACCTCTTCACCATGTTTTGAAATGCAATACTTCAGGGATAAGGCAAAAAGAACAAAATAGACCAAATGTCTCTTCCATGGAAAGATGAATTTTGGGGCCTGACCTACCATTCATTAAAACAGATAATATACCCATTGTGTCTAGTCTGCTATGGGCTATTTCAGGGTACTTTAAAACACCTTGAAGTTACTCAAGTAGTTCCAGTGTATCTTTGGGTAGCAACAAATAGAACAAAAGAAAGAATAAAAATGGAAGAAATGAAAACCTCATGTCCTATATTATGATTACCACTTGGTGTAATCATTGATACATTAGAATCGAATTCCACTTGCCAAGATAAAATAAGTTTCTTTAGACATAAGCAACTGATGTTCCCACATAGCTTATTATTTCCTTGCTGATCCTATTATATTACCAAAAAACTTACAGAGAGTGTGGAGAGTGTGTGTGGATGTACACGTTTGTTTATGCATGCATGTGTGTATGTGTTGTTGTACTCTATGAGACTGACCTCAAACCTACAGAATTTCTGAGGGCAGTTATTTTTGATTTTGGGGACAATAAAGCATCATAGAGCCAGAGAGCTTCTTAAAATGTCAAAAGTGTACTCATTCACATATTTTTATCCAGTAGGATTTTTTTTTTTTTTGAGAAAGTACGTCTTTTTTTTTTTTTTTTTTTTTTTTTTTTTGAGAGAGTTTCACTGGCCTTAAACTCACTGTGTAGCAGGTTGGCCTTCAACTCATAATATTCCTGCCTCCTCCACCTGAGTAGCTGGGATTATAGGTGTGTGCCACTATGCTCAACTTCTCCTCTGTCCCTCTCAACTTTATAATCTTGTTTCTTATATATATGTTGCTCCTCCCCTTTCATATACTTAAATTCATATTCATCCTCCAACTGTGAGTATCAGGAAATTCTCAGTTCTTTTGACTCAAAACATAAGGAAATGTATTATTGGAACTTAGAATTTCCAGAGCTGGTTAATCCAAGTCTCAGTCATATCACCAACATCCCAGGTTCTTGTCATCTCAAAACTTTTTGTTTCTCAGCATCTGAACTTTCACCTCAAATTAATCTTTCTCATGGTTAGAAAATAGCATCACAATCAATCACAATAATGTCCTGCAGAAAAGATCCATCTTTTCCTTGTCTCTTTTTTCAGAGTGGTAAAGTGTTATAAGTCCCAGCAGACTTCTCTTCATACCTTATTTGCCAGGATTAGGCCATATGCTTTGACTAAATCAATCTCTGCTATGTTTGCCTTGGATTAACAAGATTTACTTCTGAGTAATAAGGGAAGGATGGACACTGCTCAAAACCAAGGCTTTTTTAGCAAAGAGGAAAGGGAACTGGAAACCAGCTGGTCACTTGTGATATCTGATACACCCACCTAGAGTGTGTCTCTACTTGACTACCCCAGGTAGAATTCATCTTTTTATGCTGTGTTCTCTGCATTCACATTTGAAAGAGGATTTGAGGACCATATCTTGGTTTTTGAAGAGAACAAAGCCCTGTTTTAAAGCATCTCTTGAAAGCTGTTCTCAGTGAGCAAAAGTGGCAAGACTTGATGGTTGAAGACAATGAGAATAGAGCAGGTTTTTGAGTAACAATATCTCAAAAATTATCCTTCAGGTGTTTTTCTGTGATATAATATGAAAAAATGTAGAGAAAGATTTTCTTTTCACAAATAGTAAACATTTCTTCTATAGATAAGTCAGTCATATTGATTTTAAAAAAGCCGTTATCCCAATGTACTTTTATGCAAATCCCAGAAAAAGAAATCATTTATAGGTAACACAAAGGATTAGGTAATTTATAAAAATATTACAAATGCCTTCATTAAAGACAAAACCAATT
>VMDO01009769.1:0-75327 GCA_007922755.1 Pedetes capensis
CTGTTGTTTGCCAGGGTCTGTATTTGCACCTTCAATGATATCTCTAATGAGACCCCAGTAAGAAAAAATTGTACGGGGAACGGCATCAGAACCCTGAGTGAGGAGAAGATTATTTAAATCCTTGCCTACCTTTTGCCATTTAAGGGGATGAATATCTGGTCCATCAATAATAAACCACGGACAAGCATTGTCAATAAAAACAAAAAACTTTATCAAATCTTTCTTTTTAACTCTAATTCCTCTCTCTCTGAAAGAGGCCTTAATATCTTTGATGAAGACTGCCTCTTTTGACAATTTTTGGCCCATCTCTTATGGGATGAAGGATGTCTTACTTACCGAGACCGTCGTTTTCTGTGAGCAGCAGAAAGAGGGTCTCCCGAGGATGTCTCCGGAGCTTCACTGATGGGTCTTCATCCGACAAGAGTCTGTACCTCGAGCCGCACGTTTGGGCGCCACTTAGTTCAGATTCATCCAGTCTCAATGAAAAGGATTCTTTTGCAGAATTCAAATCATTTAGTTTAGTTTGCATGTCAATGACCATTGCTTGATTTTTCCTAATCATTTTTAGCTGGGAGGATAGAATGGACTCCCAGTGAGATACCTTTTTTTCAAGGATTTCAAGGGTACTGGTGGTATTTGTTTTGATTTCTCTTAGCATATTTATAACCATAACTCTGAATTCCAATTCAGAGATCTCTAGGTGTTGAGATTCATTGGAAGAATTTGTTGGAGGGCTTTAGTTTGTGGGGTCTTCAGATCCATCCTGCCCCTTTGTATTTCTTGTAGGTTTACTTTGTTTGCCCATAATATAGTCCAGGAAATAGATTCTGTCTCTCCTAAGTGTATAGAACGTCTCCCTCTGTTATTCCTTTGAGTTTGTGTGGTGCTGAATCTCTGGCACTTTATTTTTGCTCCTCAGCCCTGTATTTTATAGCTTCAGAACCCTAGACAAGGATCCGTTACAGTCTCTAAGTTTAGTTCTGTCCCATTCACATTCCCTCTGATCTCTGAGATCGCAGACACTAGGTTGACTACTGGGTGCGATGTGTTTCCTCGGTTGCCTAGTCTGTGAGGCTCTTACTCTAGTTTACCAGCCTTACTCAACTCTTAATGGGCTTAGTTGTTAGTCAGATCTCATTGGTTCAGTTGACCATCAGCTCATGGCACTCTTATCTTCGTCCTGAGCTCTCCACTCCTCAGTTTCCCATTCTCCAGTTCACTATTCCAAAGGGGATGGTGGCTAGGTAGGCAATAGATTCTGTTTATCTTCTGGGGGATGAGAAGGGGGAGAATATGGTGACAAAAGAGAGAGAAAGAGGAAACAGAGGACAGAGACTAATAGAAATTAAATCAAAATTAAAATTAAGGTTAAAATTTAAGGATAAAATAATTAACAGAAACAAAAACACATATACGGCATAAGAAAAAGAGGAGAATAGAAAAAAGAAGAGAATAGAAGAAAGAAAGAAAAGAAACACACACACACACACACACACACACACAAACCACTTGTATGTTCTCACAAGTGGAATCTGAACTATGAAGACAGTAAGGATGAAGTGAACACTGCAGAACACAGGCTGCCAGTGTTTTCCCACAATCCACAGAAGCAGGCTGCGTTAGGGGGCAGGGTTTCTGTGCAGCTTCCCTCTGCCGAGTGGATATGGCAGGTAGCCCTGCAATGCCCCGGGTTTAAGCAGGACACTGAGTGCCCATAGAGTCTGTTCCTCAAAATATTCTATGTCTGTTGTAATGTTGTAGAGGCAGTGGAACCTGTGGGGGCCTCCCTGGAGTTCTCCCTGTCCCACGTAGTTTGGGTGCCAATTCCCCAAATTGGAGATCTCCTCCCCCAAGCCTACAGCATGGAGGGAATATGGCTGCTATTGTGAATCTTTATTGCAGGGCTTTCTGTCCACTTGGGAGTACACTTGGGAGATCCAGATCCTGTTGTAGTCCCACAACTCCCCCTGCCTGCAGCAGGCAGGATGATATCTAACCACCCTGGGTGAATCTGCAGCAAGTCTGGCCATGCTTGGTGGTCGTGCTCAAAACTGCCCTGTGACAAAATGCACCACTGTGTGCTGTTTGCAGAACCACAGCTGCATTCTGCCCGTGTAGTACTCAGTCATCTCCGCAGACCCCAGCCTACTCCACAGTGCAGTGGGGCGACACAGAATCGCCTCCAATATGTCTGGGGTCCAGGTGCATGTGTGCCCATGTCTGCAAAAATCGTGTCCTCACAACTGCCCCGCGATGACAGGAGGGAGGGAGCTATGCCATGGCTCTGGCCATGCTCCTCTTGTGCACATTCCTGAGGCCCCTCTGTGTTCACTCCCCACACCCACTTCAGGATGGATGGGATGATAACATATCACCTCTTGCTGATCTGATGCCTACACTCCGGCATGAGGATCCTGCACCAGCCCAGTGACTCCAGCTCTGCAGCAGGCACCGCTAGGGATGGTGATTCTGTGTGCCACCTCAAACTGTCTCACCCGGAGTTTGTAGTCTGTGTCCCATGGGCAGGGTGCCGATGGGGATGCCAAGGCTGCACTCTGTGTTGGGTTGAGGCCTCCATGGGTGTGTGCACAGGAAGTCCCCTCCGAGTCTCCAGGATCCTATCCACTGTCTGTGAAATGGCGAAATGGTGACCCAGCTGCTATCTTCTGTGTAGGTCCTCCAGAGCCAGATCCAAGATTTCGATGTTCCTCCGGTTCCCTCCACTGTTTCCCAATCTAAAGTATCACTGTTTCTATCTAGTCAATGTGAGCTCCAAACCATTAATCAAGGCTTCCCTCTACTTCAGGACAGAAGGCATGTGCTATCTTTCTGTCATCTTCTCCAACCTCCCCTCTAGGTGATTCTGATCATTTCTCCTTTTCTTATGAGGAAACCAGTCATTACATGTAGGAATCAGCTTAAATCCAAGATAGTTTTGTTTCAGTATCCCTAACTACATCTACAGGCTTGGATTTAGCTCAGTTGGCAGAGCACTGCTCTGAATTGCCACGGAGGGCACTATTAAACCTATTACCATAAAAGAAATTCTGTGAATAATGCTACAGTTCTACAAATCAAGAGACAATGTATATTCTACATGCAAATAAACTCTAAAAAGTACACCAAATATTTGAAAGCACTGCATTAATATATTTGACAGTGGTTGCCTTTGTGGATCAGGAGTCGAAGTGGAAAAAATGAAATGGAGACTGCTGATTTTCATTTTCTTTCTTTTCTTTTCTGTTTTTTTTTTTTTTTCAGTACTAGGGGCCTGAACCCAGGGCCTCACACATACTTTGTAAGTGCTCTGCCACTGAACTGCATCCCCTACCCCTTTTTTATTTTTTAAATTGAGACAAGTTCTTGCTAAATTACACAGGCTGCCTCTGGTCTCGAACCTGGGATTTTCCTGCCTCTGCCTCCTGAGTTGCTGGGATTACAGGCATAAGCCACCATATTCAGCAGGCTTCTGATTTTTATTTCAAGCCACTTGTGTGTGTGGTACTGGGTGTTGAAACCAGGGCCTAGCATATATTTTGCAAGTGTTCTGCTACTGGGCTGCCCTCCAAGCCCATTTTTAATTTCTTTATTTTGAATTAGAATCTTCCTAAATTACATAGGCTGCATCACAATCCTCCTGCCTCTGCCTTCTGAGTTATTGGGATTACAGGTATGTACCACTATGCTCGGCTTCAAGCCACTTTATATTATGTGACTTTCACAACTACTTTATATGTGGTACTTTGATATAAATTTTAAAATTTGAAAAATAATGGATTAACACAGTGATCAAAAGATAAACAACTTAGCAGTGAAAAGCTTATCTTTCATGTCAATATAATTCAAGTAAACATTTATTGAAGAGATTTATATTTGAGGAAAAATCAGCTTTGTGGACAGCCAGAAATCACACACACAAGAAATGCAAAAGGTGTGAATTCCTTGTCTGGATAACCATAGTGTATGCTTTATAGTGATATCCTCACCATCCGGTTTCTGGTACAGAGTAGGTTGTTGAATTTATATGTTAATTAATTAATCCCATTTCTTTATTGTAATAATTTTAGAATAGCTAAAAGTGAGCTTACTCATAATCTAGTTAAGTGGTCATTGAAATATATATGTTTAGCAGAAGAAACTGTTCCCAACAAATTCCTACACAAAACCCTCAAATTTAAGAATTAAAAAGATGTGCTATGGTGGAAATGAAGATTTGACATCAAAAGACCTTGTGTTAGTCAGCTTACTGTGGTGACAAAATACCTGAGATAAGCAATTTAAAAGGGAGGAAACATTTATTATGGCTTACAGTTTCAAAAGAAATGGGCTGAATATAAGGTGGGGTGCAGGCAGGCCAAGTCATGATGGGCCTATGGTGAGGCAGAACATCATGAGGAGAAGGATGTAATGGAGCAAAGGCGCTCACATCATGGTGGCTAGGAAGCAGAAAGAGAGGGAGGTCCCAGGCTCCTAATATCCCCTTCAAGAGCATGCCTAAAGTGACCTACCTTCCTCCCACTTGGCTCCAGGTTTTAAAGGTCCAACCACTTCCAATAGTGCCACAGGCTGGCAGTCAAGACTTTAACACATGAGCCTTTCCAAGACATTTAAGATTCAAGCCATAACAGACATCTCCCATAATCCTCTCCCCATGGTGGCACCCAGCTGATTTCTGAACATCTCCAGAGCTAAAAAGAAACACCCTTGTAGGAATTATTTTACACAGAAACAAGTCAGACTCCAACTGAAAAATCTATGTCTCCAGGATTCTAAGGTGCTAGTATTAAATAAAATGGAACAGAAAATTGTCTTGTAGCATAAATTGGCTAGGTGATCACAAATCCATTTTCTTTTTTCTGTGTCACATAAAGGCTGTATTTTCCAATATCCATTATAGTCTCCATTTCCAATCTCACTTATTAGTGGAAAGGAACTGGAAATCAATAATAGAATCATTTTGTACGTTGAATTACACTTGTGGGTTGGGGTTTAGCTAGTTGCTTGAGTGCCACTCTGCACTCTCTGAGGACCTGCGTTCAATGTCTGGCAGGGCAAAAATGGGAGAAGGACTTGGCAATTCACTCCTGAAGCAATCCCAAAACAATCAGCCATTGAAAACCCTATGAGGGTTGCTATGAGTTGGACATGACTAGATGGCACCTTACAACAACAATTACACTTAAATTAACTATGTAGTAAACTTCATTTTACTCCTAAATTTTAAAAAAATGTTTGAAGAATTGTGCAAGTTAAGTGAAGAATGTGAGAACAATCTAGGCAGAGGGATTCATCTATGTAAAGGCCCTAAAGCAAGAAAGAAGGTGACTTGCCTGGTGTGGTGGTGCATGCCTGTAATCCCAGCAACTCAGGAGGTGGGGGCAGGAAGATTGCAAGTTTGAGACCAGAGGCAGTCTGCGTGATTTTGAGACCTTGTCTCAAAAAAATAAAAAAAAAAATGGGCTGGGGATGCAGCTCAGTGGTACAGCACTTGCAAAGCATGCAAGTGTGAGGTCCTGGGTTCAACCCCCAGTAATGCATAAATAAATAAATAAATAAATAAATAAATAAATAAGAAAGGAAGGAAGAAGGAAGGAAGGAAGGAAAGAAAGAAAGAGAAAGAGAAAGAAAGAGAAAGGGAAGGAAGAAAGAAAGAAGGAAAGAAGGTAACTTATTGGAGAAATGGGGGAGAGCAATGTCATGGGAGCACAAAAATGAGAATAGAGAGTAGTAGAAGTCGTATCATAAAGGGCTTAAAAGGCCTTTTTAAAGGAGTTAGTACAATATTAAATGCAAATATTTTTCTGTTTTTCAATAGTAACGTTGCATAGACTGATAGACTACTATTTACCTATATACTTATCTTTTCAGACTGAAAAAAACCTCTGATTTTATCTGCGACATTTCACTCAGTTTCCCAAGAAATCACGTGGTTAAATTCTCATCAGTCCCAGTTAAGTTCTATTAAGTAAAGCCTACCACAAAGTGGTGCTCAACAAATATTTGTTGAATAAATAAATGAGCATGAGACTTTCATGAAGTCTCTTGAAAGGGGATAAGATAAACATCTTTATCCTTTTCTTCACCTCACTGACTGGAACACAGATGTGGTAACTGGGATCTTAGCAACTCTCTTGGACCATGAGGATGAAGACCACCACACTATTATAAATGGCAGAGCAGTAAACTGAGAGGAATCCTGACATCTACCATGGAAACTTTATTACAGCCCTGGACTGCCTGTCTCTGAATTTCTTTTACATAATAAATCAACTTCCTCTTTGTTTAAGCTACTGTTATTTTAGGATTTTTGGCTTATTTACAGTATATCCTAATCCTAATAGGAGCAATGATCAATCTTCTAACTCCAAAATAAAAACCTTCCCAGCTCAATAGCAGAGAAAACAGGGACATATTAGGTAAGATTTGAGGTTACATTCAAGTGACAGAAAACTAAAATAGCAGTGATGTAAACAGAATAAAAGTTTGTATCTGTCCTGTGTAATGGAGCAAATAAGTGGTCTATGGAAGGTTCAAAGCTTGGGTTCCACTGATGTCTCTATCACTTCCTTGGATCTCAGTGGCATGGAGAATGTGAAGAGCATTGCTTATTGGGCCATACAGTTTCAAAAATGACCTTTTATCTCCTTATTCAGGTACCTTGGTGGGGGACCAATATAAGAGTAGTATTAATAAATGGAATTTATATTGTAGCAACTAGGAAAGAAATGTAAAATAGACACATACATCAAAATCCTCCAGTACTCAAACACAAATCTTTCAAACACAAAATGAAATTAATTTCCCAAGCCATGCAGGAAAAAAAAATCAGTCTCATGGTCACCCCTTACATAGAAATCTACTCTTCCAGCAAATGTTTGTTTTAACATCTGTTCTATAGCTGGCAGTGTGCTCAAATTGCACTTTCAATAGCACAAAGAAATAGAACCAAATCCTTGTCTTCTAGGAACTTGCTGTTTAACAAATATAACATAAATGCATAGGAACTGCTAGTGAATAGAAATGTGAGGCAAGAATCATTTATCTCATCTAGACCTTGTCCCTCTATAGTCCTCAACCAGAACTTTGCTTCTGATCCTTCTTGTGAGAAAATTCATTGTCCTCCCAGAAGATAGGAATATTCATTCCCCAGGGAAGCTTTAGAGAGACTTGAGCAGCAGATGGATCACCAAATACAGACAACATATCAAAGAGCTAGAGGGTCAAGACCAGAGTTGCCAAATAAAACAGGTAGGATGCCCAGTTATGTCTGGGTTTCACATAAGGAATGAATAATATTTTAATATAATTGTCCCCCAAATTTAACCAGGTGTTCTGTATTTTTTTTTTTTTTTTGCTAAATCTAACAATACTAATCAGAACAAATTGTGTACAGAGGGTTCAAACAGGAAGTCAAATTCACTCATGGAGTTCCAGAACTAAGGGATGTTGAACAGGAAGTAAGAGACCAAGAGGAGGGGTGCAGAAGTTGGATAGACTTGGAACAGAGCAAGAAGAGGAAGCAAGGGTATAAGTGTCCAGATTGTGCATTGCACAGATCAAGACTATTACATATAAAGTAGTGGCTCTGGAAGTCTAAGACAATTATACCAACAGTGATGGAATGTCCACAGCTCGCTCACATGGATGGAGATCACATAATACAAGATAGAACAAAATCAGGAATAAAATCTACTCAACTCTTTCCCCCTCCAAAACAACCCACTGTATCTTGGGTTTTTCAATTGGTCTGTTATATAAAAAAAAAAAAGTCTAGAAAATCAGAAAGTTCAGGTGGTGAAGGGGGAAAATTGTAAGAGCACTTATAAACTGCCTTTACTAAAAACATTGACTACTCACTTGGACCCACAAGTGTGCCCCCTGCAAGAGGCATCTGAAGGTCTCCAGCCCTGACTGTCTCCAACCTAAACAATCCCTCCAGTGGTGACAGAAACTTTCTAAAACAACCTACAAAACCAGAGCTAAAAGACTGCTTAATTATGCATGCCTCTTCCTCTTGCCCCCAAACCCTCCCCTACTTAAAACTAAAACTCATGTAGGTTCCCCAGATACAGACTTGGGGTCACCTGTTCCTCATCCCAGGATGCACACTGATCACGTTTCTCTGCTATTCATCATTATTCGTCTCTTTAATTGACATATTGGGGATTGAGTTCTTGTTATGTGCTGCCAAGTCAGGTCCCACTCATAGCAAACGTATGTACATGGGAACAAAACACTCTCCAATTCTGTGCCATGCGCACGATCTTATTTATGTTTAAGCTCATTGTTGCAGACACTGTGTCAATCCATCTAGTGGAGGGTTTTCCTTTTTATCATTGACCTGCCACTCTCCAAAACGTGATGACCTTCTCTAGGGATTGGTCTCTCTTGACTACATATCCAAAATACATAAGATGCAGTCTAGCCATCCTTGCTTACAAGGAGCACTCTGGTTGCACTTCTTCTAGGACAGATCTGTTGGCAGTCCATGGTATATTCAATATTCATCTCCAGCACCATAATTAAAAAGTATCAATTCTTCTCCTGTCTCCCTTGTTCAATGTCCAGCTTTCACAACCATATGATGCACCTGACAATACCATGGCATGAGTCAGGTGCAACGGCATCTTCATTGTGACTTCTTTACTTTTCAATACTTTAAAGAGATCTTTTGCCACAGCTTTTCCCAAAGCAATGTCTTTTGATTTCTTGATTGCTGCTTCCACAGGTGTTGATTATAGAACCAAGTAAAGCAAAATCATGAACAACCTCAATCTTTTCTCCATTTATTGTGAAGTTGCATACTGACCCAGTTATAAGGATTTTTGTTTGGTTGATGTTTAGTCACAATCCATACTGAAGGCTATGTTCTCTGATCTTCATCAGTAAATGTTTCAAATCTGCTTCACTTTCAGCAGAGTTGTGTCATCTGCATAATGCAGGTTGTTAATGAGCCTTCCTCCAATCATGATCCCGCATTCTTCTTCATAGAGCCCAGCTTCTTGGATTATTTGCTCAACATATAAATTGAAGAGATATGGTGAAAGCATAAAGCCCTGATGCATACTTTCTCAACTTTAAACCAGGCAATGTTCTGTTTGAATGACTGCCTCCTGGTCCATCTACAGATTCCTCATGAGTGCAGTTAGGTGGTCTGGTATTCCCACTCTTCAATGTGTTATTCATAATTTGTTATGATCCACACACTCAAATGCCTATTCATAGCCAATAAAACATAGATAGACATTTCCTGATTTTCTCTGATATAGACTAAAACCCATCGGATATCAGCAATGATGTCCCTGGTTCCTGCCCTCTTCTGAATCTGATTTTCTGGCAGTTCCTTGTCAGCTACAGTCACTTTTGAATGAACTTTAGTAAAATTTTTCTTGCATGTGATATTAATGATATCATTCAATAGTTTTCACATTCATTTGGATCCCCTTTCTTGGGAATAGGCCTAACTATGGATCTCTTCCAGTCAGTTGGCCAGGTAGCTATTTTCCAAATCTCTTGGCATAAACATGTTAGCACCTCCAGTGCTGCATCTGTTTGTTTGAAACATCTCTGTTGGTATTCCATCAATTCCTAGAGCCTTGAGTTTTGCCAGTTACTTGAAGGCAGCTTCCACTTTGTCCTTCAGTACCATTGGTTCCTGATCATATGCAATCTCATGAAATGGTTGGTCATCCACCAATTCTTTTTTGTATAATGACTCTGTGTACTCCTCCCATCTTCTTTTGATGTTTCCTGCATCATTCAATATTTTCCCTGTAGAATCTTTCACTATTGCCATTTGAGGGTTGAATTTTTTCTTTAATTCCTTAACCTTGAGAAAAATGGAGCATATTCTTCCCTTTTGGTTTTCTGTCTCCAGCTCTTTGCACATGTCATTACAATACTTTATTTTGTCTTCTCAAGCTGCCTTTTGAAATCCTCTGTTTAGTTCTTTAACTTCATCATATCTTCCTTTTACTGCTCAACATTCAAGGGCAAGTTCCAGAGTTTCTTTTGACATGTAATTTGGTCTTTTCTGTTTTTACTGTCTTTTTAATAACCTTTTGCTTTCCTCATGAATTATATCTTTGATGTCATGTCACAACTCGTCTGGTCTTCTGTCATTTGTGTCTAATGTATTAAATCTATTCTTCAAGGGGTTTCTTAACTCAGATGGGATGTGCTCAGGGTCATACCTTGGCTCTTGTACACTTGTTCTAATTTTCTTCAGTTTCAGTTTGAATTTCCTTGTGAGAAGTTGATGGTCTGATCCACAATCAGCACCTGGTCTTGTTCTGATGTTTGATATGGAGCTTTTCCATCATTTCTTTTCACAAATGTAGTCAACTTGGTTCCTGTATGTTCCATCTGGGGAAGTCCCTGTGTACAGTTGCCATTTATGTTAGTGAAAAAATGTATTTGCTGTGAAAAGTCATTGGTCTGACAAAATTCTATCATGTGATCTCCAGTATTGTTTTTGTCACCAAGGCCATATTTTCCAACTACTGAGTCTTCTTCTTTGTTTCCAACTTTTGCATTCCAGTCACCAGTAATTATCAGTACATCCTGATTGCGTGTTTGATCTATTTCAGATTCCAGAAGATGGTAGAAATCTTTCTTATCTTCATATGTGGCCTTAGTAGTGGGTGTGTAAGTTTGAATAATAGACATATTAACTGGCCTTCCTTGTAGACATGTGGATATTATTCTATCACTGACAGCATTATATTTCAGGACAGATCTTGAGGTGTCTTTGTTGATGATGAATGCAACCCTGTTTCTCTTTGTCACTCCCAGCATAGTAGACCATATGATTATCTGACTCAAAATGGCCCATGCTGGTCCATTTTAGCTCAGTAATGTCTAGAATGTCAATGTTTATGTGTTCCATTTCTCTTTTGATGATTTCTAATTTTCCTAGATTTGTACTACATACATTCCATGTTTCAATTATTAATGGATGTCTACAGTTATTCCTCCACATTTTGAGTCATGCCACATCAGCAAATGGAGGTCCCTGGGGCTTTATGCCATTTCCGTCATTAAGGTAGACCCTACTTTGAGGAAGCAACTCTTCCCCAGTGGTCTTCTGAATGCCTTTCAACCTGGGGGCTCATTTTCCAGAACTATATCTGACAGTGTTACTTTGCTATTCGTAGGGTTTTCAATGGCTAGTTTTTTGGGGAATGGGTTCCTAGTCTGTCTTAGTTTGGAAGCTCAGCTGAAACCTGTCCATCATCAGTGACCCTGCTGGTATCTGAGATATCGATGGAATAGTCTCCAGCCTCATAGTAACATGCAAGCCCCCACAGTATGACAAAGTGACAGATGTGCGTGGGGAGGACAGGGTGGCCAAGTCTAATTCTGGGAATTGAGGCTTTCCTCTAAAATCTGGTAACAAGATCTATAACTCTATTCTTTCTCAATTTTGAAAAATTCACCAAAATAAAAGGACCTTGGTACCAATGAGTGATGACATCACATTTCTATAATAAACTTTCTTTTTGGTACTGGGGAGTTGAATCCAGGGACTCACACATGCTTTTATAAGTGTTCTACCACCAAACTGTACCCCAGCTCATTTTTTACTTTTATTTTGAGACAGGGTCTTGCTAAGTTATGGAGGCAGCCTCTGGTCTTGAACTTTCAAGCCTCCTGCCTCCACCTCCCAGGTTGCTGGGATTATAGGTGTGGACCACTGCCCTTATCCCTGTATTACTTTGGAAAAAAAAGTAATGTTAAAAACAGAGAAAAAAACAGGATGTTACTTGGCTCTTTATCTGCAGGAAGGCTGTAAATGACCTTGTTGCAAAGCAAGTATGCAGACATGCAGGGATAGAAGGGGACTTCCAGAAGTGTAAATGCCAGAGGGGCTTTTTCCTAGTTAGGACTGAGATGGAGCTTGAGGGCTCATAGGCTTTTACCTTCCTGTCTTTAGCTTTAGCTAGGCTTAGACCCAGTTAAAGAGCAAGGAAAAGAGGAAATTTTCCTAGTCTAGCCATAAGAGAGGGCTGGGATTTATCTCAGTTGGTAGAGTGTTGCTCTGCACTCTCTGAGGCCCCAAGTTTGATCCCAAGCACTGCAAAAATGGGAGAAGGACCTGGCAACCACTGCTGAAACAATCCCAAAACAATCAGCCACTGAAAACCCTATGAATAACAGAGAAGCACTGACATGGTGCCAGGCATGGCACAGGGTCTGGGAGTGTTTCTTTCTGTTGTACATGGGGTCACTGTGAGTTGGATCCAACTTGACAGCACCTAACAACAACAACAACCACAAGAGGATAATTTAATTTCAACAGACTTTCTTGGAAAGAGAGGAAAAAACTCTCTGCTGAAATATATCAGAATAAGCCACTTATTTCAAAATAAATTTGTATTCCTATCAAATTTAATAAGCTCAGTGGTCCAGAGCAGCTAGTAGGTTTTAGCAATATAGCCCCTTTCAGCTGTGATCTGTTTGGAGCTATTAAACAGATAGAAGCCTTTCTTGGAACAGTGTATGATACTAAGATTTCTTGATCATTGGTGAATAACAGTTGATTTCTGAATGAGAACTAGGTTATAGTTTTTTGTTTGTTTTGTGCTTTGTGTTTAAATTCTTGCTTCTGCAGTATTATCAATCCATCTTACATGAGTTCTTCTTAACTTTATTTCTCTCTATTATATATTCTGTTGGCACCCTCACTCCTTTGCTTCCAAGCAAAAACTTAAAGTTTATCTGATTACCTGACATTGGTCTAATCTGACAGAAAGCTGTGATCCTTATAACAACAGGGACCAGATGCTGCTCACTGTGTTCTCCAAAACATAGCACAGTAAAAGTGCTAAGTAAGTACGTGTTGAATAAATAAAGAATAAATGCATGATTTTATTTTGCTAAAAGGCAGCATAATATAGGAAGAGGAGTCAACAAAATAATTCCATGTAAGTCACAGTTCTGCTATAGGTTAGATAGCTGTGAGACCAGGGAAAATGCTGTCTGTAGCTTTGTTTTCCCATATGTAAAGTGGCAAAATCAAAGCTAACTCATAGTAGTGGGTAGATGAAAGGCCCTGTATTGATAGTGGAGACTTTCTGGTCAATTTTTCTGTACAAGTTTACATTCAGTGCTCTTGGGGTTGTGTCTGAAGTTATAAATCTTCTCCCTAACTTCACTGTGTGTTAGGTGTCCCTCTACCATGAATGTTAACATTCATTAAAGAGTGGTAAAATATTGCACTGTTTGTACAAAACAAGTGGTCAGAGAGGAGTCAGGTAATACGAAGTCAGGGCAGTTAATCTTCCAACCTGAGGGTTTGAGCTCCAGCTCAACTTTCTCTGCAAATAGCCACTGAACCAGGCAAAGTTAGAAGGCAAAACCATTTCCATTTCTCGTTCTCCATCCTCAGCAGTACTGAAATGATGGGCAATAGCTCTGGTTTCCTTGGTCTATCATGGGTGCCCACTGAGGTGGGGAGACTTTGAACACTTTAGGTAAGGATTATTTGCAAAGAGTATGAATAATAGAAGGAATGCAAGGAGGATAAACATAATATTTCAAGCCAAGTCTTGTTTGTTCATTTTAAGGTTATGACTCAAATAATGCAAGGGGAGGAAACAACATGTATCCAGGCTTTACTTGAAATTTAGAACAAGTGTTGGCCAGGAGGGCAGGGCCAAATGACAAAAATCAGTGTTGCATGGGCCCATGCAAGGCCCATACCATGAGCCTGGCCCATGTATGGAGTGTGTGAAATGGATTAGAAAGAAGGTGTGGGTGGCCACACATCCCAGCTAGACTTTATTGTCTGAAGATCTGGCTTTGGGGCATGGCCCTGTCACTTGGCTGTGTAACCTTAGGAACACATCACCAATGCTCATTTTCCTGAATGGTGTTCAACAGATAATAACAGGACTCACCTAGGAGACCTATGGGAAGAAATTAAGTTATACACACACACACACACACACACACACACACACACACACACACACACAAACACAGTGCCAAAATGTACATATTTTGAGAAAGGAAAAAAACTACTAAAATTGTAATACTCAATATCTACTGATAACAGAAGAGAAGTACAGTCACATTTGACTTCTACAATTACAAAAGTTGCTCAGAATGGTTACTACAGCAGAAGAAGCAGGACTTATTGCTGTGTGAGGCCTTCTGGATCTTCCCTTGTGCACATCACACACAATACTATGTGTCTTAAACTTATCACAAGTGCATGCAATTCTTAGGTGTGTTGGAGGTTCTATTACATACTCACACCTCTACTGTTGTACTTCCACAACATTCTTGAAGTTCAAACACCACTTCAAAATAGTCTTGGACTCTTCAGATGACAACCATGCTTCTGCCATTTCTCCGATTGTCCTGCCTCGTGTATGGTAGTGCTAGCATTAATTTGATTAATGCCATCTTTTGAGCAAACATTCTACTGCATATACTACGGTAATACAATTCAACTTCAAAAAGTAGTACATAGATAACACCTCTTAAAATCTGTATACATTTTTGGCACCCCTGATACACACATACATTCATCACATAGTCCTAATCCAGAGTAAGCTTTCAGTAAATACTATTATAACTGTAAAACCCATGCAAATGTAAGAATATCAATATTTTGTTTTCCTCCCCCAGTATTTTAACAGTGAGTTTTCAAAAACAAAGAAAATAATTAAGATCTACTTTACTTTGAGCTTATACTCTTCCTGAGTTTTGGTGGTTAAAATACTCTCTTAATGAAATTGTTACTTTTAGATGCCGTTGAGTTGGGTTCAACTCATAGTGACCCTCATAGGGTTTTCAATGGCTGATTGCTTTTTGAGATTGCTTCAGGAATGGATTGCTACAATCTCCTTCCATTTTGGGGATGCTGGGGATCAAACCCCAGGTCCTCAGAAAGTGCAGATTAGCACTCTACCAAATGAGCTAAACCTTAGCCCTGATGAAATTGTAGATGGTATTTTCTGGCACCAGTTGACATAATAAAAATCAATCAAGTCTATGTCAGTCACCACAAATATGGCAATCTTACCAGTCTGTGAAATACAAATGTCTGGGAACCACTGGTGTCAAGGCAAAATGAAGAGAAAATATTGGGTCATGTTTGCTTTTCTATCATCTTCCAAATTTCGTTACATTGTGGGAAACTCTCTTGGCTTTGAATGGATGAGGATTGAGAAGAAAAGAGAACAGAAAATATCAATTCCTCAACATTTCTTACCTTTGCAGGTAGAGGTCTATTTTCAAAAAAGTTTTACATTAAATCCTTGTCTCCCAGGTGATTTTCTCTACTCAGTTTTTCAATGCTAGCTCTGGGACGCTGAAAATACCATTTCAGCATTGCCAGCTACCCTTACTGGGCTGTCAGTAAGAGAGTTCTGGAGGGAGACAGCAAGGCTGGAGGAGAAAGAAAGGATGTGTTCCTTCTGGTTTGTTCTCCATAGGCTTCTACTCAGTTTATAGTTTCTGTGAGATGAGTAAGGCGAGTTTTTGTGAGATGAGTAAGGCTTCACCCACAGCAGTAGTGCTGTCCATAGGTACAGCTGGATCCAATCTGCTGTTTTTCCAATATTTACAATACCAGCCTTATCATGTCCCATCCACAGAGACACCAGGTAGACAGTACTCCATCCTTAAAGGTTTTGATCTTATGCCCGCAGGGCCCTTATCCCAACCCAGAGACACCAGCACAAGCTGAGACACAGTCCTGCTTTCAAGGTCAGAGTTTCAAAACTTTGCAAGGCCCCTTCTCTAAGTTTCTAAGTTTTAATTAATTCCAACCACTTCCCTTTGCGTCCCTAAGCTCAGGAATGAGAGCTGCTTCCTGCCATTGCTACCTCCATGATACCTTGATGTTCTTTGTTGCTGTTGTTGTTTAATCCTTCAGTTACCTAGTTACCAACCTTTCCTTAATTTGTGTTTAAGTAACTAATGTAGTTCCTATCTCCTGTTAAGACTCCAACTGATACAGTATGTGTAAATCCATTTTCAATAAATCTTTAAATTATCAAATATGGCTACTCAAGAGTTTACTTCTAGGCATTAGCAACAATCATGGGAATGTCTCTGAGGCACTCTAAAATAACCAATAAAACATAGCCATTTCCAGGAAGCACTCCATCTTGAAAATAACATTTTCAAGGTTATTCTTTGGTTATTAAACAGCAAGTAAGTCCTAATCCAGAAGTGCTTACTCAAAAGAATTTTAGTAATTCTTTTCTTCTACTAATTATATTTTTGGTGCTGGGGATAGACTCCAAGGCCTTGCACATGCTACGCAAGTGCTCTACCACTAAGCTACACCCCTAGCCTCAGGAAGTGCATGTTAAACTGAAACATGTAGACATCAGCTTGATCAGGTTTGGGGTGATGTTCACACATGTGACAGTGAATTTAGCCCAGAAAATTTTATTTAGCCCCAAATTTCACTCCACTCTTCACTGTATTCTAATAATAACAGAGCACTTCTCTATTATTTAATGGGAGCAAACCAATTGTGATTCAAAGGCAGGAAATGGAAGAGGAAGGGCAAGGGCTAGGAACCAACTTCTATGAAGTGCTTTCTCTTTTCTAGGTGCTGTCTTAGGTATCCTTTCCAACCCCTAATGTTGCAATTATTTAAACTCTCATTTCACAGATGAGCACCCTGGAGCTTAGAAGCATTAAATAGTTAACTTTCTGTGGAGCATGGAGTAGAATCAGAGCCAGGATTCAAACCCAGCCACTCTAGCTTCAAACTGCCTGTCTTTCTTTTTAAAAACAGTATCTGGTATCCATGAGATCCATGAGCATAAAGCAAGGACATATAGCTGTTGGCACCTCAGTTCTGGGAATGAAGAATTGTTGTTGTTAGGTGCTGTCCAGTGAAGTCAGACTCATAGGGACCCTATGTACAGCAGAACAAAACACTCCCTGATTCTGTGCCAGGCACATGATCTTATTTTTGTTTAAGCCCATTGTTGCAGACACTGTGTCAATCCATCTAGTGGGGGAGTTTTTTTTTTTTTCATTGACCAGCAGGTCTCCCAAACATGATGTCCTTCTCCAGGGATTGGTCCCTCCTGGCAACATGTCCAAAGTACCTACAATGCAGTCTAGACATCGTTGCTTCCAAGGAGCACTCTGGTTGTACTTCTTCTGAGACAGATCTGTTGGTTCTGTTGGCAGTTCATGGTATATTCAATATTCATCTCCAGCACAACAATTCAAAAGCATCAATGCTTCTCCTGTCCCCCTTGTTCAATGTCCAGCTTTCACAACCATATGATGTGACTGAAAATGCCATGGCATGAGTCAGGCACACCTTCATATACAATGTGACATCTTTACTTTTCAATACCTTAAAGATCTTTTGCCACAGCTTTTCGAAAAGCAATGTGTCTTTTGATTTCTTGACTGCTGCTTCCATGGGTGTTGATTGTAGAACCAAGTAAAGCAAAATCATGGGCAATCTCAATGTTTTCTCCATTTATTGTGAAGTTGCATACTGGCCCAGTTGTACAGATTTTTGTTTTGTTGATGTTGAGGCGCAATCCATACTGAAGGTTATGTTCTTTGATTTTCATCAGTAAATGTTTCAAATCTTCACTTTCAGCAAGCAGAGTTGTGTCATCTGCATAATGCAGGTTGTTAATGAGCCTTCCTCCAATCCTGATCCCGCATTCTTCTTCATAGAGCCCAGCTTCTTGGATTATTGCTCAACATATAAATTGAAGAGATATGGTGAAAGTAAAGAGTATGGTGAAAGCCCTGACACATACTTTCTCAACTTTAAACCAAGCAGTGTTTTCTTGTTCTGTTCGAACGACTGTTTCCTGGTCCATGTACAGATTCCTCATGAGCACAATTAGATGCACTGGTATTCCCATTCTTCAAAGTGTTATCCATTATTTGTTATAATCCACACACTCAAATGCCTTTGCATAGTTGATAAAACATAGATAGACATCTTTCTGATAGTCTCTGCATTCAGCTAATATCCACCTGACATCAGCAATGATGTCCCTGGTTCCCTGCCCTCTTCTGAATCTGGCTTGGTTTTCTGGCAGTTCCCTGTCTATGCACTGCTACAGTCACTTTTGAATGATCTTTAGTTAAATTTTGCTTTTGTGTGTTATTAATGATATCGTTTGTTAGTTTCCACATTCATTTGGATCCACCTTTCTTGGGCATAGATATAAATATGGATCTCTTCCAGTCAGTTGGTAACTATTTTCCAAATCTCTTGGCATAAACAAGTTAGCACCTCCAGTACTGCATCTGTTTGTTGAAACATCTCTCTTGGCATTCCATCAATTCCTGGAGCCTTGTGTTTCAGAAGAATAGTGATGTGCTATGAACAGTTATGTACTTGCTAACCACATAAATGGAAATTCCATAATTTTTCTATTTGCTCACACTAATTTCTCCCCCACCCCTTTTCAGTTTATAGCCTGCAATCAGGAAAATGGCTTCCAAACTGTAAAACTTTCTGAAAACTTAAGAACAATCAAATACTTATACAGCACGAGTGAGCCATCTTTCTACACAATTTTCTAATATTTCTACAGTGCTGCTTATCATAAAGGAAGATTTCTATAAAGAGATCTCTGATGAAAAATTAAATATGTATTTGGACATAGATATTGATAGAGATAAACATTTCTCTGACATGTTGGAGAAAAGAAGGGAAAGGTTGATGAAAAGTGCCAGTACTAAAAACCTTGAAAATGAGAGAGACACAATAGACAAAATGAGTAAATCTTTGTCTTCCCCACACACAGCTGCTAATGGTAAACCAGTCTTGTCTGATAGAAGAGATATAATTTCTCAATCTATGATTTTGTCTGAAGCCATAGCACCCTGGCATCTGATCCTGCCTGATCTTGGAAGCTAAGCAGGGTTGGCCTGGTTAGCCCTTGGAGGGGAGACCACCTGGGAACACCAGGTGCTGCAGGCTAGGGAGAATAATTTGGCAGCCCACTCCTGAAACAATCCACTATTGAAAACCCTATGAATAGCAGAGAAGCAATGACAATAGTGCTGGGTATGGCACAGTGTCAGGGAGTGTTTTGTCTGTTGTACATAGGGTTGCTGTGAGTTGGACCCCACTCCACCTCACCTGGCAACAATCTATGGTACATTTCATATCTTGAGTTTGCTTGTGTCAGTGATTTTCGGTAGGTAAACATGATCTCGTGACCAGTTTTTTACTAGTATGGATGTAACACATTAGAGGTTAAGGAAGGCCAATACTGTGATACAATAGTGTGTTGTTTCTTATGTCACTTCCCAGAAAAGATTATTTGTTGCCAATTTAATTTCTCCTAAACACAATTCTCTCTTCAGAGAAACTAGCCTAAAACAAGACTTTTGAAATAAGCCAAGTTTTCACTTAACATTCTTTCCTACTATTTCTCTGCTCCTTCCCCCTTTTTGGGTAGCCATTGTTCCCAGGTTGCCTCCTGACTGTGAGGCTACCACATTTTGACATGGCCTATTGTCCCACATACAGTTTTCTGCCTCATTCTTCCCCACCACAATTGACCAAGAAGTCGACACATATTTAGTGAGGCTTTAATGAACATAAATCACTAGGAAGGTCCTGAACATATAGGAGGACAAATGCTCATAGTCAAAATATAAGAATTTTAAAATGCTCTGTGCTCCTTTTTGTCACAGTTCTGACAGATGAATAAACTTGATCCTTTAATTAATACTATAATGTAAATGCCACTATTCACTCTGAGGAATATCTGCATTTTAAGAGAATCCTCAGAGATGCAAAAATTCATCCCAAAGGGATGATTTTCCTAAAGGATGGAAATGTTAGTAGGCAGCAGTTTGTGAGAGAGAAATGCTGGGGCTATAAGGTGTATTTCAAAATATACCATGAAGATAGTTTTAAAAATAGGAAAATCTGTCATTTGTGACATGGATGAACCTGGAAGGCATTATGTTAAGTGAAATAAGCCAGGCACAAAAAGACAAATAACATCTGATCTCACTTATATGTAGAATTTTAAAAAGTTGAACTCATGGAAGTGGAGAATAGAATGGTGGTTACTAAAGGGTGGGGCAGGTACACGGGGAAAGGGGAAATTTTGGTCAATAGGTACAAAGTTGCAGGTAGACAGGAGGAATGAGAGCTGGTGTTCTATAGCACAGCATGGTGACTATAGTCAACAATAATATATTATATAGTTAAAACTTAGTTTTAACTAACTAAGAGGATTTTTTAAAAAAAATTCTCACTGCAAAGAAATGATAAACATTTGTGGTGATGGATTGGCCAATTAGCCTCATTTTATCATTCCACAATGCATTCATATTGAAACATCATATCGTATTCCATAAATCTATGGCATTATATGTCCATTATAAACAAGGTACAACTTTTTTAAAATGTAGAATTAGGAGAAGTCAGTGATTTATTTTTTTCAGTACTGGAGGCTGAACTCAGGGTCTTGCACATACTTTGCAAGCGCTATACCACTGAGCTGCATCCGTAGCCTATTTTTTATTTTTTGCCTTGAGACACGG
Source organism: Pedetes capensis (assembly GCA_007922755.1). Lineage (NCBI taxonomy): Eukaryota > Metazoa > Chordata > Mammalia > Rodentia > Pedetidae > Pedetes > Pedetes capensis. Next base: position 20,524 of record VMDO01009769.1, read on the forward strand.
TCTCGCTAAGTTATGCAGGCTGTCTGTATCCTCAAACTTGCAATCCTCCTGCCTCCACCTCTCAAGATGCTGGGATTACAGGCATGTGCTGACATGCTCAGCTCTAGTGATTTCTTGTATGAAGCGGGAGGGAGGAAAGAGAGAAGAAAACTTGTAGCATTTCCACTTGGACAATAGGGATACCAGCCTTTAAAGAGAGAAAATAAGTCACTCACAAAGGAAGGTAAAGCTAACAAACTTTGCTTTAGACATGTTGAGATTCAGATGCCTGTAAATACTCTCAGTGAAAATATGAGATGAACATTTGGCTATATGCATTAAGGTCAGGAGAAGGTGGTAACAATGAAGCATACTTGGTGATGGAAACCAAACGAACAAATGAAATTACCCCTGGCTCTGCTGGGCCTCAGTTTCCTATTCAAAGGGTGTGATACAGCTCCTCTATCTCTCAGTCCCACGGGCATATGCACAGACAAGGTGGTACCAACCTCATGATGTACTGTTGTATGAATGCCAATGTGCACATATGCATTATTCATGAACACAAAGAGTGACATTGTAAGATATATGCCTTAGAAAGGTTATATGATGAGAAAGTGAAAGCTGGGAAACTATAATTATTATTCTAATCATCTATGTGAGTAAGAATGAAGGCTTGGTTTGATTAGGGCAGTAGGCATGAAAATGAGGAAATAGATTTGGGAAATACTTTTACTAATTAATTACTCTTTTAAGTTGCAAGGCACCTAGTCCCACTCAGATTACCTCAAATAGTTATTAAAGGTAAGCAAGGAAATAAGAAACATGAAACTTAAGAGAAATGGGTCATTATCAGAATGTGACACAGCTTATTATTATTTCAACCTACTCATGATTTCTACCTTCTCATGACTTCACTGTCTCGTGGCTTTTACTTACACTGTTTTCTGCACCACTATTTCCGTGTTTCTCTACCATCTATGTGCCTTTCTATAGGTCTCACATTCAAATTCCCCAAGAGAGAATATGATTGGTTGAATAAACCGTTAGCCAATATAGAATAGCCTTGTTAAGAAAAAAGCTTTTATGTTTCCTCCTGGATTTCCTCTAAGTGAGATTCCATTCTCTCTTTAGTGGAGCATTTGTGTATTATCAGCACAAATATATAATCTGTTAAAGTTCAAAATAAAAACTTGCTTTAGATTGTTGCCAAGTGAAGCTGGTCATTATATAAGTCCTATAAAGCTTCAGAGAGAATGACCAATTTCTTACAGTCTCTTCCTCAATCTAGCAGTCTTAAGAAAATTAGTTTGAAAATGTGCCAAGAATATGACCCAGAATGCCAATTTATCTATAAACAATTTGAATTTTTAAATTATAAGAATCTAAATTATTAAGGTAATGTGATTTACACATTTTCTCCCACTGGGAAGACTCACATCTTCATTTTGTATATGAAGAAAGAGAAGGGCAAAGCACATAAGGTGTGTGTGCCAGCTGAGACTGCCACTCCCATCTTCTTAAGAGCTTGTTGGGTAACTTCACTCCAAAACTTCCACTTACATTACATCAAACAGAATTGTGTCACATGACCATATTTATTTCCAAGGTAGGCTGAGAAATAGAGTTTTTGGCTATTCATGTTGCCACTCATTAATAAATTATCATTTTCCTTAGAAATAGGGAAGAATACATGTCAGATAGGCAGGCAATCATCAGTATCTTCACAAAAAACAAATCCCAAAAGGAGAAGACATGGGATCTAGGAACCATGGGGTCCATTACAGGAGATTTTCCTGGTTGGCAGTGAGAAGTCCTGGGATGAGAGTTCTTCAAAAAGCCTAGAGAGAAACAAGTGCAGACTGGATCAAGAAAATAGAAAACTCCAGGAGAAAAATGGACCCATGTATCCAATATTATCTGTTCATGCTGACAGTAGATTTGCAGCTCTTTGACAATTTAGGACTAATGAAAGGTACAGAATATTAAGCAAATGAAGACAAAGACAATTATTACTACAGGAAAAATAATCATTTCATAAGTCATAAAATGCTATATAGGACATTCTGAAAATATAGTAGTAATGGCATAATTTTTAATCTCTCTGACTCCCCACACATAAACAGAGCAACTAGATAGTTCCTGAACATTGTTTATAACAAAAATAGATGACACGTTACCCCCCATGATTTCTAAAATACAAATAGCTATAAAAACTCCTACAAGAAAACAATGGAGAAAATGTACATAGTCATTGGGGTAGGTGAAGAGTTCTTAGGATACAAAAATGAACTATAAAAGAAAAAAATTGATGCATTGGATTTCATCAAAATGAAAATATTTTACTTTTCACATGACCTATTAAGAAAAGGCAACCTAAAGAAAGGGTGACTACATATGTAACGCCTATATAACGGACACAGGACTTCTATGTAAATGAGTAAAGAGTTCTTATAATTCAATAAAAATAAAACAACTTAATTTTTAAATGGAAAAATACATTAAAATACTTGACAGAAAAATATATAAAAATGGCCCTGTACAAATAAGCACATGAAAAGATATTCAGCATTATTGTGAAAATTAAACCCCAGTAAGACAGGACTACACATCCATTTGGTTGGTTGGTGGTTGGTATTACTGAGTTGGATCTGACTCATAGTGACCCTATGTACAACAGAATGAAATACTACCCAACACTGTGCCACGCACATGATCTTTTTATATTTGAGCCCAATGTTGCAGGCACTATGTGTCTTCTCACGTTGAGTAGTACCACATCAGCAAAAGGAGATCCGCAGGGGCTCCTATCATTAAGGTCAACTCTACTTTGAGGAGAAACTCTTCCCAGCCATGTTTTTAATGTCTTCCAGCCTGGAGGGTTCATTTTCTGGCACTATTCTGATGGTGTTTCTTTCCTATTCATAGGGCTTTCAATGGTTGTTTCAGGGGTGGGCTACTGGGTCCTTCTCCCTAGTCTGTCTTAGTCTGAGAACTCAGCTGAAACCTGTCTACTGTGGGTGGCCCTGCTGGTATCTGAAATACCAGTGGCATAGCTTTCAGCATCACAGCAACATGCAAGTCCCCACAGCATGACAAGGTGACAGACATGTGGGGGAGACATCCATTAGAATGGCTAAAATTAAGAAGTATGAAAATGTTACTGAACCCAGGTCTGGAAGTTCATCCCACCGAAAAACCATTATCTGAGAGATGAGTGTTGGAGATAAAGAAAGGCTCTACTCAGTAGACAAAGAATGGAAAACTGGGAACTTTTGCTCTCAAATCAAATTATTAAGTTCAAGGAGCCAAGCAGTTACACATACAGGAATAATGAGGGGGAGAGGTAGGCTAATAAAGGGGGGCAGTACTGAGGTCTTTTCCAGAAGTAGCAGAGATTGTTTTTTTTTTTTTTTTTAGATGTTTTAGGGCTTTAATGTTCTTCACATATTCAACATAAAATACAAGAGATAAACATCAGGGGAAAGCAGGGTGTGGTGGTCCATGCCTATAATCCCAGCTACTAGGGAGATGGAGGCAGGAGGATCACCAGTTCAAGGCCAGAGGCAGCCTATGTAATTTAGAGAGACCCAATCTCAAAATGAAAACATAAAAAATGGTCTAGGGGTGCAGCTTGGTGGTAGAGCACTTGCAAAAGAATATGTGAGGCCCTGGGATCAACTCCTGCAATAATATTGGATTATTTTTTCAGGAGGCCATTTATCTTTTTTTTAGTCTTTTATTTCAATATCAACTTTTTTATCTTTTGTCCTGATTTGATCATATACTAGATACTCCACCATCTCTCCCTGACTTAGTGAGAGCAGGAAGAAGGAGGTTTGGGTCATTCCCAAGATATAGGCCTTTGTCTAGTCTTTAGGAAAGTGTTGATATGCCCATAAGCTATATATTTAGTAGAGACCCAGGGGAGCCCTCCATTCATTTGGGGCCTCTAGGTGATACCACAAGTGATTTAAAGAAAGGAATAGGGAAAACAGATTCAAGTGTGGTGGGGATTGTTTTCCTTTCCCCACCAGACAGTTGTACCTATGGCTGAGTTTTGGTATTGCTGCCAAGAGAACTTTCTAATGGGGAATGTGAATTTCTTTCCCCAATAAGCAAAGCAGTATTTTCCAATAATGGATATTCTCAAATACCAAACATTCTGATTAGTGTTGGCTGACCTGGGAGGAGAGATGCTATTGTTGTTAGGTGCTGTCCAATTGGATCCAACACATAGTGACCCTATGTAGAACAGAATGAAACAGTCCTCGATTCTGTGCCAGGTACACAATCTTATTATGTTTAAGCCCATTGTTGCAGACACTGTGCCAATTCAGGTACTTGAGGGCTTCCTTTTTGTTTTTTGTTTTGTTTTGTTTTTGTTTTTGTTTTTGTTTTGTTTTTTGACATGCCACTCTCCCAAATGTTTCTTAGAATAAAAAAAAATAGTAAGCCAAGAAATGATGTATGACTCCATTTAAGATGAGGAGTCATGTGTGGTAGAATCAAGAGGAAGCGTTGCATTTATGGGGATAGTGTAGGTTGAGAATGACTTTATCATTAGTAGGTAGTACGATTTGAATATGGTTTGTCTCTTTGGAAGGTCATATTAAAATTTGATCCACAATGTAACAATGTTAAAAGATGATTAGGCCACAGGGGCACTTCTGTCATGAAGGAATCATTGCAGCTCTTGCATAACTAGGTTAATTCCTGAGGGAATGAGCAAGTTTTCACTCTTGCAGAACTGAACTAGTTACTGTGAGGACAGGTTATTATAAAGGAAGGCTGCATTCTTTTTTTTTTTTTTTTTCTTCCTCAGGTACCCACTTGCCCTTCCACTTTCACACTCTTAGATGCAGCACATTTCCTGAATTTATATTTCAACTAATGTCCTTGAAGGGGCTGGGGTTTGGCTGAGTTGGTAGAGTGCCCCTCCGTGCTGTCTGAGGCCCTGTGTTCAATTCTCGCCACTGCAAAAATGGGAGAAGGGCATGGCAATCCACTTCCGAAGCAATCCTGAAACAATCAGCCATTGAAAACCCTACGAATAGCAGAGAAGCACTGACATAGAGCTGGGCATGGCAAAGTGTCAGGGAGTGATTTGTTCTGTTATACATAGGGTGGCTATGAGTATGACTCCATTTAAGATGAGGAGTCGCGTGGTAGAATCAAGAGGAAGTGTTGCATTTATGGGGGTAGTGTAGGCTGAGAATGACTACCTCAACAGCGTCTAACAACAACAACAACAACAATATCCTTGAATGTGTGTCAAAGAATATTTTAAAAGGCAGAATCATGACTCTCATACGAATATAAAATGAAAATATGACAAAGATTTTATTTAACTTTTCACCGAGGGAACAGTAAGTTGTTAGAACTAGTTCAAAGGAGAATTTGAGGACCTGTTGTTGTTGTTGTTGTTGTTGTTGTTGCTGTTGTTATTAGGTGCCATTGAGTCAGGTCCAGTTCATAGTGATCCTATGTACAACAGATGAAACACTACCCAACACTGTGCCATGCTTTTTTGCTATTGTCAGTGTTTCTCTGCTATTCACAGGGTTTTTGATGGCTGATTGCTTCAGGAGTGGGATGCCAGGTCTTGCTTCCTAGCCTACAGCACCTAATATTCTCACATGATTTCCTATTGAAGTACAAACCAGGCCCAGGCCTGCTTAACTTCCAAGATCTGAGATTGGATGCCAGGGTAGTATGGCTGTAGACTCAAGGACCCATATATACACATAATTATAGACAGTAATTAATACTGAAATTAATTGAAAAATGAAACAAAACTGGCAGGGAATAGTGAAATAAATGGTCCATCATCCAGATACAATTTATTTCCACATTATGAATAATAATCATTTGCATTGCTATCCATTATCTAAATTAACAGTTATAAAATAGCACAAAGACAGTTAAAGGCACAAACCTCATAGAATCAGATAACCCAAAAGGGAGTATACTAAGCTACCCAGACATTATATATTATGTACATATAAATATATTTATATATCTCACATATATAAATCCAGATTTTGCCTTTAAGAGCAAAAAGTGATATTTCTCTTTATTTCCCCTGTTATCCTTTCTTATTGCTCCCTCACCCCTGTGTTTAGTCCCTTTTATCCCCCTAGATAGTCTCCTTTTACTTTCATGACTTACATATTAAAATATTGAATATGTCTTGACATCTAGTATCCACATATGGGAAAAACATGCAATTGTTTGTCTTTCTGGGTCTGGCTTATTTCACTTAAAATGATGACATCTAGTTTGATCCATTTTTAGAAAATGCCATAATCTCACCCTTCTTTATGGCAGAATAAAACTTCATGGTGTATACATACCATATTTTCCTTATCCATGCACTTGTTGATAGACATCTAGGTTGATTCCACTTCTTGCTTATTGTCAATAGTACTGCAATAAACATGGATAGGCCTGCAGCTGTAGCCCTGTGGCATCTGATCCCACCAGATCTCGGAAGCTAAGCAGGGTTGGGGCTGGTTAGTACCTGGATGGGAGACCGCCTGGGAACACCAGGTGCTGTAGGTTTGGGAGAAGGACCCGGCAACCCCCTCCCAAAAATCAATCTGCCATTGAAAACCCTATGAACAGCAGAGAAGCACTGACAATAGTGTTTCCCCTGTTGTACAGAGGGTCGCTATGAGTGGGATACCGACTCGACAGCACCTAACAACAACAAACATGGATAAGCATGTATCCCTATGGTATGTTGACTTATATTCCTTCAAGTATATACCAAGGAGTGGTATAATTGGGTCATATGGTAGTTTAATTTTAATTTTTTGAGGAAACTCCATACTGATTTCCATAGTGGTTGCACCAACCTATATTCCCACCAGCAGCAAATAAGGGTTCCTTTCTCCCCACATCCTTGCCAGCATTTATTGTTGTACTTTTTGTTGATGCTTGTCAATCTAACTAAGTGAGATGGTTTTTCAGTGTAGTTTTGATTTGTATTTCCTTGATGGCTAAGTATGTTGAACTCTCTTTTTTTCCTTTCCTTTCCTTTCCTTTCTTTTCTTTTCTTTTTTTCTCTTTTTTTTTTCTTCTCTTCTCTTCTCTTCTCTTCTCTTCTCTTCCTTTCTTTCTTTCTGTTTTGAGAGCTTTAACCCAGGGTCTCTTTACAAGCACTCTACCACTGACCCATAACTCAGGCCATGGTTTGCTTTTTATTGTGAGACAGAGTCTCCTTAAGTTACACAGGCTGTCTTTGGTCTCAAACCTGCAATCCTCCTCTCTCTACCTCCCAAGGCACTGGGATTATACACATTTGCCATCACGCCTGGCCTCAACTTTTTTTCATGTTTCCTAGTCATTAGTATTTCTTCTTTTGAGAACTGTCTATCAAAGCATTTGCCCATTTTTGATTGGATAATTTGCTATGTTAGTGTTTAATTTTTTGAGCTCTTCACATATTCTATATATTTGTCCTCTGTCTAATGTATAGCTGGCAAAGATTTCCTCCCATTCTGTATGCTCTCTTCACTCCGTTAATTTTCTCCTTTGCTGTGAGGAAGCTTTTTAATTTCATGCAATCCTATTTGTCAATTCTAGATGTTTCCTGGAGCTACTGGGATCATATTCAGAAAGTCCTTGCCTATGCTTATATCTTGAAGTGTTTTTCCTATGTTTTCTTCTAGAAGTTTCAAAGTTTCAGGTCTTAGATTAAGGTCTTTGATCTGTTTTGAACTGATTTTTGTACAGGTTGAGAGAGATGTAGTTTCAGTCTTCTGTGTGAGGATACCTAGTTTTCCCTCCACCATTTGTTGAAGAGACTATCTTTTCTCCACTTTTACTTTTGGCATCTTTGTGGAATGTCAGGTGGCTGTCACTGTATGGGTTTATTTCTGGACTTTCCAATCTATTCCATTGGTCTACATGTCTCTCTATGTGCCAGGACTATGCTATTTTTGTGTGGCTCTGTATTATAATTTGAAATCAAGTATTATGACACCCATTCATTACTCTTTCTGCTTTTGTGATTCTGATTCTTTTGTGCTTCCTTATGAATTCTATGATTATTTTTTCTATTTCTGTGAAGAATGTCACTGGGGCTTTGATGGAGATTGCATTGAATCTGTAAATTGCTTTCAGTAACATAGCCATTTTCATGATATTAATTCTTCTGATCCATGAGTGTGGGATGTCTTTTCATTATCTAGTGTCTTCAATTTCTTTCTTTAGTGTAAAAAGACATTTCACCTCCTTGGTTAGGTATAGTCCTAGGGGATTGTTTTCCTGATTATTTTTTCTCAGGCTGGTCATTATTGGTATATAAAAAAGCTACTGATTTTTGTATGTTGATCTTGTATCCTGGTACTTTGCTGAAAGTGTTTATCAGCTCTAAGAGTTTTCTGGTAGAGTCTTTAGGGTCTGTTAAGTACAGGGTCATATCATCTACAAATAGAAATAATTTGAATTCTTCATTTCCTATGTGGATCCCTTTTATTTCTTTCCCTTGCCATATTGCTGTAGCCAAGGGCTCAATTACTATATTAAATAACAGCGAAAACCTTGTTTTTTTCTGACTTTGGAGGAAATGCTTTCAGTTTTCCCCATTTGTTATGATGTTGGCTGTGAATTTTTCATATATTGCCCTTATTTTGTTGAGGCATGTTCCTTTGATTCCTATATTATTCAGGAGTTTTATCATGATGAGATGTTGAACTTTATCAAAGGTCTTTTCCACAACTATTGAGATGATCATGTGATTTCTGTCTCTGAGTCTATTTACATGCTGTATTATACTTATTGACTTGGGCATCTTGAACTAGCCTTGCACCCCTGGGATGAAACCAACTTGATCATAGTGTATGATCTTTTCAATGTGTTGTGAAGACAATTGGCAAGTATTTTAAGGATTTTTGCATCTATGTTCATCAGGGAAATTGGCCTGTAGTTTTATTTGTATATGTATGTGTCTTTATCTGGTTTTGGTGTCAGTATAATATTGGCTTCAAAGAAAGTTTGGTAGTGTTCCTTCCATTTCTGTTTTTTGGAATAGTTTGAGGAGCGTTGGTGTTAATTCTTTAAAGGTATTGTAGAATTTGGCAGCTAATCTGTTGTATCATGGATTTTTTTCTGTTGGAAGACTCTTTGTTACTGCTTCAGTCACACTGCTTGTTATAGATCTGTTTATAAGTTGATTATCCTCTTGATTTAATTTTGGTTGTTGTTGTTAGGCACCATCAAGTCATGTCCAACTCATAGTGACTCTACGTACAAAAGGACAAAACACTCCTCAATTCTGTGCCAGGCACATAATCTTATTTATGTTTAAACCACTTGTTATAGATGCTGTGTCAATCCATCTAGTTGAGGATTTTCCTTTTGTTCATTGACCTGCCACTCTCCCAAACATGACGTCCTTCTCTAGGGATTGGTCCCTCTTGACAACATGTCTAAAATACATAAGACCCAGTCTAGCCATCCTTGCTTCCAAGGAGCGCTCTGGTTGCACTTCCTCTAGAACAGATCTGTTTGTTCTTTTGGCAATCCATGGTATATTCAACATTTGTCTCCAGCACCATAAATCAAAAGCATCAATTCTTTTCCTGTCTCCCTTGTTCAATGTCCAACTTTCACAACCATATGATGCAACTAAAAATACCATGACATGGGTCAGGCACACCTTTGTCTTCAATGTGACACCTTTACTTTTCAGCGTTTTAAATTGGTCTTTTGCAACACCTTTTCCCAATGCAATGAGTCTTTTGATTTCTTGAGTCTGGTTCCATGGGTGTTGATTGTAGAACCAAGTAAAGCAAAATCTTGGACAACCTCAATCTTTTCTCCTTTTATCATGAAGTTGCTTACTGATCCAGTTGTAAGGATTTTTGTTTTGTTGATGTTGAGGCACAATCCATACTGAATGCTGTGTTCTTTGATCTTTATCAGTAAATGTTTTAAATACTCTTGTATCTAGGAATTTATCCATTTCAACCAGCTTTTGCAGTTTTTTGGAATTTAAGTTTTGAAAGTGTTCGTAATGATCCTCTGGGTTTCATTGCTATCAGTTGTAATGTCTCCATTTTCATCTCTTAGTTTTATTAATTTGAGTCTTCTTTCTGTTAGTTTGGCTAAGAGGTATTTGATCTTGTTTATCTTTTCAAAGAACCATCATTTTGTTTCATCAGTTCCTTGTATTTTTTTTCTTTTTTTATCTACATTTCATTAATTTCTGCCCTGATCCTTATTATTTCTTTCTATCAACTGATTTTGGCTTTGCTTGTTCTTGTTTTTCTAAGACCTTGAGGTGCATCATTAAATTATTTGAGTCCTCTATGATTTTTTTATTATAAGTACTCATAGCTATGAACTTCCCTCTCAGAACCACCTTAGCTGTATTCCAAAGGTTCTGGTAGTTTGTGTTTTCATTTTATTTGATTCTAGGATTTTTAAATTTCCTCACTGATTTCTTCAAGGACTCATTGATCATTAAAGTATGTATTGTTCAATCTCCATGTATTTGTATAGTTTCTGTAGGTTCTCTTGCTGTTGATTTCTACTTTTATTCCATAATGGTCCAATAAGATACAAGAAATTATTTCTATTTTTCTGAATTCGTTAAGACTTGATTTATGGCCTACAATGTGATCTATTTTAGAGAAATTTCCATGAGCTGCCAAAAAGAATGTTTATTCTATAGCTTTTGCATGGAATATTCTGTAGATGCCTATTAAATCCATTTGATCTATTATGATGTTTAACTCTGAAGTTTCTTTGTTGATTTTTTTTGTCTGGATGTTTTATATATTGATGAAAGTGAGATATTCAAGTCACCCACTGTTACTGTATCTGGACCTATGTATTCCTTTATGTCCAGTAGTGTTTTATGAAATTGGGTGCACTGATGTTTGGTGCATATATACTTAGAATTGTTAATATTTTCTTGATGGATTGTTCCCTTCTTTATTTCTTCTGACTTTTTAACTTGAAGTCTAGTTTGATATAAGGATGACTACTCCTGACTTTTTTCCCCCATTTGCTTTGTATATTGATTTCCATCCTTTCACTTTCAGTCTGAGTGTATCTTTTTCAGTGCAGTGTGTTTCTTATAGACAATAAACTGTTGGATCCTGTTTTTGAATCTAATTGGCTAGCCTATGTTTTTTAATCGGAGAGTAAAGACCATTTATATTAAGGGCTGTTACTGAGAGGGGTTTGCTGAGTCCTATAATTGTGTTGGGTGTTTTCCTGATTGTTTTACATATTATTTGCTCCTTCCTTTCTCTCTTATTTATATTCCAGATTTGCTGGCTGAGTTTGACATAATTCTTTCCTAATTTCATTAGTTCATCTATTCCTCTCATGAAATTTATTCTTTCCTGCACTCTTGTGATTGAAACCACCTTTCTTCCTCCTATGTGTGTAGGGTTCCTTTAAGTATCTTCTGAAATGCAGGTTTGGTGGTCATGAATTGCTTCAGTCCTTGTCTTAGCAGGTCTTTATTTTTCCATCAATCTAAAATTATAGCTTTGCTGGATATAATAATCTTGGTTGGCAGTTATTTACTTTCAGGGTTTGAAATATATCATTCCCTGCTTTCCTGGATTTTAGGGTTTGTGCTGATTAGTCTGAAGTTATTTTTATGGGTTTGCCTTTGTGATTGAATTAGTGTTTGCCTCTTACTGCTTGTAAAATTGTTTCTTTATCCTGAAGTCTTGGCATTTCAATTTTAATGTGTCGTGAAGAGTTTCTTTTCTGGTTATGTCTATTTGGTATTCTAGATGCCTCTTGTCATTGAGGATCTGTTACTTTCCCCAGATTTGAGAAATTTTCAGCTGTAATTGAATAGGCATTTAAAGCATTTAATTTTTATCTCAGCCCCTTCTTCTGCACCTTGGATTCTTAGATTTGGTCTCTTGATTATATCCCAGATTTTTTTGGAAGTTGTGACCATGTTCCTTGTTTGTTTATTTGTTTGTTTATTGATATCTGATTGTAATAGTACCTCTACTTCATCTTCCATCCCTGATATTCTTTCTTCTGCCTGGCCTAGTCTACTGGTGATGCTTTCCACTGTGGTTTTCATCTGATTTTTTGAGTTTTCAATATTTCTGGTTGTTTTTTTTTTCAAAATCTCAATTTCCTTGCTGAATTTATCATCCATTTTGTTGACTTTGTCTTCAACATTGGTGGCTTTCTTATCTAGGTCCTGAATTGGTTTCCTTACTTCATTCATCTGCTTGTTTGTAAGCTCTTTAAAATCACTGACCATTTTTACAAGTAAACTTTTGAATTCTTTGTAGGACATTTCAGCCATATTGTTGTTGCTGGTGCCGTCGAGTCATGTCCGACTCATAGTGACCCTCATAGGGTTTTCAATGGCTGATTGTTTTGGGATTGCCTTGGGAGTGGAGTGCCACCTCCTTCTCCCATTTTTTGTGGTGCTGGGAATCCAAATTGGGACCTCAGAGACTGAAAAGCAGCACTCTACCAACTGAGCTAAATACCAGCCCTTCAGCCATATTGTTGTTGTTGTTGTTAGGTGCTGTCAAGTCAGTATTCGACTCATAACAACCCTATGTACAACAGACAAAACACTATTGTCAGTGCTTCTCTGCTGTTCATAGGGTTTTCAATGGTTGATTGGTTTTTGGGGGAGTGCGTTGCCGGGTCCATCTCCCAAGGCTATAGCATCTGGTATTCTCAGGCCATCCAAGTACTAACCAGGCTCAACCTGGCTTAGCTTCCAAGATCTGACAGGATCAGATGCCACGGGAATAGGGCTGCAGGCATCAGCCATATTAGTATCTTTGAATTCAGTAATTGAAGGATTATGGTCTTTTGGAGAAGACATGTTACCTTGCTTTTTCATGTTCCTTGTGTTTCTGTTTAATGATTTGTACATCTGTTGGAATAGATACCTCTGCTGGTTTTATTTGGGAATGTTCTTAGTAGGCAGCTTTCTCTTGCAAACTCAGTCCCCCATACCACTCTGAGAAGGGAAGACAAACTGCTGTAACAGGTACAATATGTAAACAAACCAGACAGAGAAATACACTTAAAACCAATTAAAGCTAACTACTACACCTCCAATGCCCCAAAAACAGAAATGGTGACAATAATACAGAGCAAGCTATGAGTTTAAAAATTATTTAGGGTGAAAGCAAAAATAGTAATATAAAAGGGGAGGAGAAGAGAAAAAGGAGGAAGAAAGAAGCATCAAGGATAAGTAAAAGAAAGACAAAAGACAAGAAAAGAATGTTAGAAAGGTGAAGAGAAAAGAGCAAAAGCTAAAAAATATGATTGTACAATAAAGGAAGAAAATGTAAACAAAATTAGATAAGCATAAGAGGATGAATGTAAAGCAAAAAGCATAAGACATTTCTTTTTATTTAAAAAAACCGATATACTAAAATATACTAAATAGGAAAAGAAAGATACACAGGTGGCAAATGATAAAAAAAGATTTAAATTACATCCGAAAAAGGAAAGATGAGGAAAACAAAATTAAAAAGGGGGAAAAAGAAAGAAAGAAAGAAAAACAGAGTTCTGTGTGGTGCACATCTGTAATCCCAATGACTTGGGACGCTGAGACAGGAGACTCGCTAGCCCCAGGAAGGCTGTTTGATTAAGCAAGACCCTATCTCAAAATAAAAGTAAGAAAAGTGCTGTGTGTATAGCACAATGGTAGAGCAACTGCCCAGTGCAAAGCCCTAGATTCAATCTCCAGCACAGGGAAAAGAAAAAGAAAAAGAAAAAAACAAAGTACAGGAGTTGCTTTGGTGTCTTCTAATATTATGGTCTGTTAGGTAGACGTGGTGATCAGTTGAAGTTGTAGTCTCTTATCTGACCTTGGCTCAGGGTTGCCAGTCTCTGCAGTTTCCTTCAGGAGATGGGGTTGGCTTCTCTCCCAGGGAAGACCATCCACATTGCCAGAGCCTTCTCCTGCCTGAACTTCTCAGCATGCTGGTTTCCCACCTTCCCCATCACTATAATTGCCTGCCACAGCTGTGTCCCACCCTTGGGTTGTAGCACATTATTTCCAGTCTTCCTAACTCATGATTATTCCTTATTTTCAAGCCCTGGAGTAGCTTAATCTCATACAGTAATTTTTCGCTCAAGATGGTATCTGGTCACAGCCCTCCTTGACATGGAGCTTGACAAAATGGATCTTTTCTCCAATGCTGACTCCCCAGTCAAGAAGAGCCATTGTCTTTCCAAATCTCCCTAATAGATCCACAGGTTTCAAGGATTGTGGGCTTGTCCTGTGGGACTGCCAATCTGCTTACCAGAACCATCCAGCTTACCTTTTTGGGTGAGGCTTCCAGTTCCCCTCCTGCGCAAGGAAGCCATGGCTCGAGACATCCCCCACTCATTTTCTCTCTCATTGCACTCTGAGGCCATTCTATAACCTCCTTTGTGGTTTCTGTGCTTTTCCAGTCTTTCTCTTTTTGGAATAGTCTATTCTTTCCTATCCTGACTCCTTTGTTTTCACCACATCATACAAGGAAGCTGCCTCTAATCTGTCTTCTTGCATCGGAATTATTTTTTTCAAACTAATTCTTCTCCCTATTTCACTCCCAACTCTATTTATTCCTGGACACAATATTGTTGTTGTTGTTGTTAGGTGTCGTCGAGTCGGTATCCGACTCATAGCGACCCTCTGTACAACAGGGGAAACACGATTGTCAGTGCTTCTCTGCCATTCATAGGGTTTTCAATGGCAGATTGACTTTTGGGAGGGGGTTGCCAGGTCCTTCTCCCAAGCCTCCAGCTTCTGGTGTTCCCAGGCGGTCTCCCATCCAGGTACTAACCATGCCCTACCCTGCTTAGCTTCCGAGATCTGACGGGATCGGATGCCACAGGGCTATACAGCTGCAGGCCGGACACAATATTACAGGGGCAATATTGACTGGCCTTGTAGTACAGTGATTGGAAGTTAGCTCTGTAAATGAGACAACTGTAGGAAGCCAAGAAGTCATGGTGATAGAACAAATCTACTAGAAATAGCTGTGCAGTCTAAGATGAAAGGAAGGAGCAAACCTCGGAGTGGAGTAAGTGGGGATTAGAGACAGACTATAAAGATAAGGAGTTAGCTACTTAGGAGTAAATAAAGAGGACTAGTTGAGAGAGGAATAACGAATGGGCAGATTAACAGACATAGTACAGCCCACTATAAAAAGGTCAAGGACTACTGAGTGCTATGGAGAAGGTACAAATATCTTTAGTTATAAAACTCTATGGTATTTCCTCTCTTTACAGTCCAAGTTAAAGAATATATGTACTTTAGCTTTTATACAAAGCTACTATAAAAACAGAGAGTTTTTTATCATGCATTTCCTGCTTCCCAGGCTTTGTGAATTCAGAAGAAATAAGGCTGAATTATCAAATTACAATACTGTTTCCTGTAACTCATTCAACTTTCAATTAAAACATCTGTTCTGGTACAGATTTCCTTCTTTTTCTTTGCTACCGCAGAATTTTAATGAGTGGCAACTGAACATATTAACCACTTCTCAGAAATATTGTAAGCTGAACAGAGGCCCAAGGCCCATCTTAACCTTAACTCCAGTTTCTGTGGGATTGAGGCAGTATAGAAAGACAGGAAAATGAAGGGGACATGGGAAGGGAGAGAGCCATCATCCTGGGATCTGGTTTAAGTCTCACTGGCTGAGACTCAAGAATTTCAACACAACTACCAAGAAAATTGCTGTGTCAACTTCCTGCATAGAGATTATCTGGACAGCTATTTCAAGCGAAAATGTTAAGGATTTAGTTCAGCTGGTAGAATACTGCTCTGTACTCTCTCAAGACCTCAGTTTGAGCCTCAGAAGCCCCACCCCCTGAAAAAAAAAAAAAAGAAGAAGAAGAAGAAGGATGTGGCAATTCATTCCTGAAACAATCCTGAAACAATCAACCATTGACAACCCTATGAAGCTCGCTATGAGTCAGACTGACTTGACAGCACCAAACAACAACAGGGTCAAAATGTATGTGACGCTCAAGTTTAACCTTTCTCTTCTGTAATCCTGTGCTTATCTGAGAATCTCACATTTGCAGTCAACATATGCTTAGACAACTTCCTTGTGATTAAATACAGTAAGAATTACTTTGATTCTTTCAACAAATTCATCGTGTGTGTGTGTGTGTGTGTGTGTGTGTGTCTGTCTGTCTGTCTGTCTAAATAGCGCTCTTTTCTTATGTGTAAACCTACATAATGTACCTCCTGCACTACTTAATAGTTTCATTTTACTAAAGAGAAGTTCCTTGGATAAAAAATATACCAAAACATTTCCACTTAATCTTTTAAATCCTCTAAACAACAGAACTTTTTCCTTCGGTTCATTTTGGCCTGTGTTTCTATCTTACTGGCACTCCTCTCTCATCCCTAAACCCAAACAATGCACCTTGTAAAACATCTTACAATTTCACTTACAAAAGACGAAATTCTTTAAGATAGTGAGAATAAGTAAACCAGCTCACATCATTTTTTGTACTTTGCTTAATCTTTGAACTTAGTTGTAAATTACATCCTTTGAGCAATGTAACTTCAAAGGCTACAAAATCATATACATAGCTATTTTCAGACACTTAAATGTTAATCTCTCTCTCTAGAGAAGCCTGTGCTATGCCGTGGAAATATACTGTTATTCATTCCTTCAGCATCCTCCTTTCTCTCTGAATGCCTGTGCTTAAGTCTAAAGCATGTACTGTCTCTTATCCCTAACTAATAAATTCACTAACTTAGTTTCACTCTGACTCATCCTGAAGTTCTTTTCTGTGATAGAGCCAAAGACCAGGCCCTACCTGAATAGAGGGAGGGCCTCCTCAGGCGACAACCAGCAGTGGGCCGTGTTTGTCCACTGCTGCTACAGGACAACCTTAGATGTTCTTGAAATTTACAGAACATCTGACATTGAGTCAAAGCACCTGACAAGTTGCTGTACAATAAAATGCTATTACTTTGAGTTTCAGCTAACTATAGTGGAGTAGAAGTTCTTCTTAAATAAAGCTTCTCTCCCAATTAGGTTCATTGGGAGAAATTAAGGTCACTGCAAAAAATTTGGAAAATATGGAAAAGTAGAAAAGAAAAAAATTGTCTAAAGTCCTACCAGTGACAAGATCTTTTAATTAGTCCAGTTGGAATTATTTCTAATCTTACTTCAATGCCTTTTAAAATGGTTCTGATCCTACAGTACATATTTTGTATCCTGCTTTTTTCAACATTATAAAACATTTTATTAAAATTTACTAAGCTTGGATATTTACATGGATATTTACATGGATAAAATTAATCTTGACCCACAACTCACACCCACAAAAATTAATTCTGAATAGATCATAGCTCTAATATAAAAACTAAAAGTATGAAGCTATAATATAAAAGCAAAACAATGAAGATAAAACTACAAAGAAGAAAACAGAAGAATATCTTTACAATCTACGCAAAGATTGCTTAGAACAAAAAAGGCACTAACCATAGAAGAATGATAGATTTGATTCACCAAACATTTTTTTCTTTTGTTCATCAGGAGATGCTATTAAGGTAGTTGCAATTCATATATCTGACAAAAGATTTTTATACAGAATGTATAAACAATCTCTATAAGATTTAATACTAAACAGATGAACAATCCAGTTTCATCAATTAAATTTGCTTTAAGTAGATTGTCAGGGGGTTTCAAGCAGCTCTTAGAAGGGAGGTAGATAGATTAGTCTGATATGAAGCAGAAGTATCCTTGACACAAAGGTTTAACTACAATCAGGGAGAAGAAGCCCAGAGTGAGGAAAGTCTCAAGACATAGTAAGCAACTGGAAAAAATCAATTCAATATAGTTAAGAATTGGATATATTTTATTTTGGCTCAGGCACCTGTGTCAGCTTTTGCTGCACAACAAAATATCACAAAACTCAGTGGCATACAACATGCATCTATTTCTCACGTGTCTAAGGTTGGTGAGGCATCTCTACTTCAGCTTGTAGTAGCTAGCACAGCCATATTTCACACTGCTTTGGATCAGCAGAGGTGGCTGTACTCCACCTGTCTCATTCTAGGGGCCAGGCTAACAAGGGAGCAGGTACCATGGATTCAGTCTTCTCATGGTGATGGAAGAGACACAACAGAGCAAGCTTCACTATACATGCGTATTTGAAGCTCCTTGGCCAGTGAAAGTCACATTGGTTAAGCCCAAAGTCAGGGCACACACAACTCACTTTTGGTGCAGTAGTTTTCAGTAGGAGGTAATTTGTCCCTCAGAGTAGGCCATTGCCAATGTCTAGAGGCACTTTTTGGTTATCACAAGTGCAGGTACTGAGAAATGACAATAACATCTACTAGGAGGAAGCCAGGGATGCTGGTAAACATCCTACAATGTACAGCCCACCTGCCCCACTGCCCCAGCAAAGAACTACCCAGCCTAATGTCGGTGAGATTGAAGTTGAGAAATCTTGCTTTAGAAAAAGGAATTGCAAAGTTAAGTAGAAAAATCAGGGCCTAGATGCAGGAAAAGCTGAAAAAATGGGGCAATTAACTCAGTCTACTATAAATCATAAATGTGATATCCTGATTAGAATTCTTCATTGAAAATCTTATAAAGATTTATCACCTAAAACAATGAAAATATGAAACTTCTGACCTAAGCTTATATAAGAAGTGAAACTAAAAATACTTTTACCTGGCTCTCTCAAATCTCTTCAAAATTTTGAGCTTCTAACATTTTTCTCCATGCCTGGGCTCCTATGTATCACTCACAGGGAGTAAGCTTGCATGTCTTCAGTGCTTCGAAGTGCTACAGTTCTTTGTATAATCACTGCAGCAAATGCATGCTTCTTTGGAGAATGTTCACAGTATCACTTCTTTTGCGGTACTTGGAAGTTGAACCAAGGGCCTCATACATACTTCACAACTGCTCCACCAGTGGGCTGTACTTCCAGCCCATTTTTTATTTTTTTATATTGAGACAGGGTCTTACTAAGTTACACAGGCTTCCTCTGGCCTCAAACCTGTGATCCTCCTGTCTCTGCCTGCTGAATCACTGGAATTACAGGCATGAGCCACAGCCACAATATAACTTCTAAAGCAGTTTCTGAAAAGAGAAAACCCCAGAAAATATTCTCAATAGGCCAATCTTTGTAACATTGTCTCAGTTGAATCATGAAAGAGTGGAGAGTCATGAGTCTCCCTCTGGGCTGGGTGTCATGCTAGAAGTGGTTGATGCTATTATAAAAATTAAAAACATTTCAGGAAGTACTCATGAAAGAGAGGTATGGCCAAATCCTTGATGCCTGGTTTTGAACATAAATGACAGTTCTAGTGGTCAAGATTTTATATGATAGGATCATGGGTGAAAATTATGGCCTTATGACTAAGGTTCTCTTAGCAGTTTCATCTGCCTTAAAAGCAGATTAGAAACAAAAGGAAAAGAGAGCAAAACTAACTCATACTTTCATAAAGTATCTCATACTATCATAGAGGCATAGTCTGTGGGTGATCTGAAATATCACTCTCACCACAGTGTGGCTATTGAAAACATTCTGTTAACACTCTTTGTTTCCATATGAGGAAAGCTAATCTAAGACATGAGATATAAACTTAAAGTTATATATTTAAAGCAGAAGCCAGGATGTTAACAAAAGTAAGGTGAGATTTGGCTGACATAAGCCTTGGATGACTGCATTTACCTTTCAGGATACATGGTTTGAGAATCTTAGCAACCAACAATGGAATCCTCTCTAGTTTAAGAAAAAGAAAGAAAAAAACATAATAAGAGGACTTGTTAAAGAAAAACTGGCAGCTCACAGACTCTCTTAGAGAATCAGAGGTCAGACTCTGAGGCCATGCAGCCAAAGACAATGTACAGACACACTATGGGTGGAGGGGGAAACGTTTGTGGGTACTTCATAGCCACTGCCATTTAGCACCTATCATGCTTAGGACTAAGTGCCACAGTTCCTTTTCTGCCTATGCCAGATCCATCCTGCTACCTATGGCCGTCTCCTCACACTGAATTTGGAGAAATCTGAGTCTCATGTAGATTTGTCTGACCAGTAGAGTATAGGTCATATGTTTGTACCCTTGACTTAAGGGAATCTGACTATGTAAGTTTTCTAGTTTTCTATATTGAGAAAGTAGTATGCATAATGTATAAAATTATTAAAATGAGAGAGACTATTAGATTTTGTTATGTGGCCACTAATGGAGAATATCTATTACAGGAAGAAGTAATCACGGTAAAGACAAAAATAGGAAATAATGTTCCACATCAGGAATTGGAAGACAGGGATAAACTGTTGACTTAGCTGGACTGCAACAGGGTGCTATAGATTTGAGAGATGATGAGTGGATTGGTCTCAGTAATCCTCCCAACCCTCTGTCTCTTTGTCAAGAGAGCTGACAACACTACAGGACTCCTGAATATTTTAGGGTCTGTAATTGCAACATGCTTTTTGAGAAGGTAAGAGTTTCTATGAGGTCATTTCTTCTTTCCCTGTGAAATGACTGACATATAGTTTGACATTTATGTCTTAAGGCCTTGGTTTTATGGTGATATGAAATTATTTCCAAAAAGAGTAAATATTCTGTAGCTATCTGTCATTTACATTCAAATGTGGATGATTTTAAGATCCTTTCCTGCAAGCTCATCTTTAAGTTGTTCTGTAACTTGCAACTGAAAGGATTATCATTGAAAAATACCCTCTTAAACCATCAATTGAATCACATCATCTTGAAACAAAGATTTGAGTGGTAGAGTGGATACTGTGCTGTGCCATCCTGATCCACTTCCAGTAATAGATTTAGTCCCCAACCTGCTGTAAATGCTCCTGGGTGACAGATCTAGCCATCATCCATCTTTGGAAAGTTCTTGACTACAGATATCTCTAACTGCCATCACCCTCCATTCCCTGGAGACAGCCCATGCTGAATGAGGATATAAGGGTAAGGCTAGTTTTCTCCTACTCAGGACAACTCTATGGGCATGCTACCATCACAACTCTTCATGGGGTCAGGAGATCTTTTTGTGCCTACATCACAGCTAATCTTCTCCTAGTGCCCAATCCTGCCTCCTTCCTTTCCACAACTTTGGATCCTAAGAGTACCCCTAATATACTTCTGCATGCCAGTCTCCAAGTCAGGCTGCTTCTTGGGAAAGTCCATTTGTGATCAGTGGTATTTGTTAGGATTAGGTTTGGCTTCATGTGATCAACAACCAAACAATAATGATTTCAACAGGATAGAAATATATTTCTTCAAAATCATAATCTGCATCAGACTTTGGTGTAGATGCCAAGTTCTCTTAATTTTCTTGCTCCACTCTGTAGACCTGACATCATTGTTTGAAATAGCACTATCTACATTCTAATCAATAAGATGGAGGACAGCATAGAAGAAATGAGAAGACACAAATGGCACATTTGTTCTATCTCTTAAAGATTGCCCTATGAGTTTAGGGAGCCTATGGGGGAAAACCTCATGTTCCCAGTGAAATTTCAGGCATTCACCATGTCTTAAATTGCTTTAGTCTTCTTGGCCCTGTGATAGGTGGGAGAATTGTTCCTGCCTTGACCTCTCTGAGCTCATGATTGTTAGGATAGCTTCCCGGAGTGTCCACTCATTCTACCTGAGCTAAATTCCTGTTTCCTTGATTCTGGGCCTAGTATCATGCCTAGCACTTAAACTCATCACGTTCTCATGCCCTTTCTGGGATATGAAGAAACTTTCCATCCTTGCCACCTAGAAACCAAGGGCAACTCAGGAAAGTTGAACTCAGACCCATACACTGCACTGAGGCTGTGCCCCAGAGGTCTTTGCTGGGGTTGCTCCCAGATTGGTGTATGAGCTTCTTCTAGAGCCCAAGGATGGCATGCAGCAAAACCCTCTGCTATGGGTGTTTTGGTTTTGGTCAAAGATCAGAGAGGGGAGACTAGGCCACTTGGCCTTCACCACTCAGTGTTCCTCAATCTGTTTCCCCTCTCTGCCACAACCCTAGAGGGCCAGAAGGTGATATCAGGCTTTCCATTTCCTCTAAGTCATTCTCTCATTCCTCTAGACTTAAACCTCTTGACTGAACCTTAATGGTAAGACAGAGTGTGTGCGGGGGAATATATATATATATATATATATATATATATATAGTTTACTAATGAGATAAATTACTACATTACTAATTGAGTTATACATTTTTTGGCTTAAGAAATACATTGCATTGTTATCAATATATTGTTTCTTTTATTTAAGAGAATAGAGTACTATGTTTGTATTTGACAGAGTAAGTTGTGACTTATACTTGTTATAAACCTAAAAGTAGGTTTGTTTATGTTATCCTGCAAAAAGTAAAATGTGAGGGATTTTCTGAATGCCAAGAAAGATCAACTCAAAGATTCTTTTCTCTTGTGGTTAGAGCATAAACGAAAGCATTCATGGACAAGAAAAGTATTTTCATTAACCTTTCCAAAAATTTTAATCCCATAAACATTCATTTATAATAATATGGGAAATTTTTCTCCTGTCAGTGGACATAAAATAAATTTCTTAAAACTAGTATCTTCAAGTGAACCATCATTAATTAAAAAAATAATTAAGTCTTCTCTTTTTAATGCCATGAAGAATTTACAAAGATAATAGGAAAGGCTATCTTTCTTCCAGCCCCTTATGCCTAAGGAGGAACTTTTCCCTTTCCTAATACCATGCTCACCCACTCCTAAACAAAACACCAGGAAAGTTTAAATTTCATGAAAACCAATGTTCACATCTGAAAGAAAAATGTAAAATCTTTTTCTCACCAAAAAATACCTAATTTAATTGAGGATTGAGTACCATGTATTACAGTATAGTACAGTAACACTGTCAGTATTACACTGTCTTCTGGTTTATTGGTTTCTTGTACCCTTCAACCTCTTCTTCATCAGTATTCATCCTTCCTTCCCATTAATTCTGTGCCTTGGCTTGTATTCTCATACACCTGACTGTTGATCACCAGAAATTCCGTACTTTAGCATTGTTAGTTTTTGTATATGTTATTTTTAATGAAAAATTCAAATATTTACAAAATATAGACATTGTATAAGGATCCCCCTTTTACCTAGCATCCTGCTTTAACAGGAATCATCTGGTCATCTTATTTCATCTGTACCACTACCCATTTCCCATTACCATCTTCTTCCCAAGATTTTCTTAAAGTAATTTTTTTCTGGAATTCAGTGTATATGAAATATCATTTTCACATACAAAAACCCACAATGGCACTGATAGAAAAAATAAAACCTTAATAACATGAGCAAGAGAAATGATAACACCGAGAACAATCTGTATGTTGAAAATCTATGATCTTGGATTGAATAAATGTTTAGGAAATCAGTTGGCTAAAAAATCCTCAAAACCAGCTGGGTGCAGTGGCACACGCCTGTAATCCCAGTGGCTTGGGAGGTGGAGGCAGGAGGATTGCAAGTTTGAGACCAGAAGCAGTCTGCATAACTTAGCGAGACCCTGTCTCGAAAAATAAAACAAAACAAAACAAAAAGCGTTGAGGGTGCAGCTCAATGGTCCAGTACTTGCAAAGCATGCAAGCGAAAGGCCCTGGGTTTAGCCCCCAAGCCTGCAAAAGAAAAAATAAAATCCTCAAAACCTTGCATTTTTGTGTTATATTCTTTAAAAGTATACATTTCCTTTATTAGATTATATCTTAGTTAATGGATTTTTGTTTCATCTGCTAGGAATTTATAATTTTCACTTAAGATTTAAGACTCTAGTAACTTTCTGTGGCCACATCACCACCTTTGTTCCTTAAGCCTCTCTGAAGTTACTTTGCAGTCTTGTTCAACCTGCTTGCCATTCTCTTCCTTACTCTTAAAGCAATAGCACCACCCTGTGGTAACATTTGAAATGTTTCCTCACACCGACACATAAAACCTCTCAGTTTTTAACATACCAAGTAATTCTTTAGCACATTGGTGAAGTTTTAGACCTTTCCTCAGGTTAATGTTCTTAACTGTATAAAATGTAGTACATAGAATTACAAAGAAAATCAGTTACATAAAAACACTGCTGTAGCCAGGTGTCCATGGACACCAGGAAGAAAGCCCTAATAGGACAGTGGTCAAGATGGTGGATTGATAATACCCTCCGAGAGAACTGGTGAAATAGGAGAGCTAAAATAATAAACTATAGAACAGAGAAAAAGAGCAAAAAGGAAAAGAAAAAAGGGGAATGAGTTGGGTAGGTAATCTCAATTGCAGGTAAAAAGAAGAAAAAAACAGTGTGGGATGATGGAGCAGGATCACCATCAGAGATACAGCACCAAGTGCCCCAGCAGGAAAAGAAAACTACCACTGTAACAGTTAAATAGAGCCCTCTGCACTATAGATCAGACTGGCGACAAACAAGAGCTAACTGCTGAATGGGGGCTCTGGGAACAGTGCCCAGTATGGGGTGGAGTATAGGCACACAGGCAAATATGACCTGAGAGGCAAAAGGACTCACTGTATTTACCCACCCCTGGGAACAGCCTCAGGTGTTCCCTGAGCTTAACAGCTTAAGGAACCACAGTGTCTAATTTCCAATTAAACCAACAAACATTAAGGCATGCTGCCATGGGTCTTGAGGAATTGGTCACTGCTGAGTACCCTCCAGCCATGTGGTCTTTCCAAGGTGGCCCACACTCAGCTCTGGTTCTGTGCATTGGGGGTGGATCAAGTGAGCCTGTTGAATTATCTGTAGCTGTGCTTGAGAGAGAAACCCGAATGTACAGCAGTACACAGGAATAGATCCTGGGGTTAGAGAGGCTTAGCAGGCCTAAGGAGGTGAAGCATCTAGGATCACCCTGAAGCCAAACAAGCAAATAAACACTGGGGTGGGCTGCTAACCCTTCCAGAGGTATAGGTCCAAGCCAAGCACCCTCAGACACATGAACTTCCCAAGTTGCCCACCCACAGCATGGGCTCAGTTCAAAACAGCTGAAAATACAGCCCAAAGTTTAGCTATAACCACCCCAGGTATAAAGAACTGGGTACACAGTTGAGTGGTGGTGCGGCCCCCCCGGGTCTGAGTGACTCAACAGACAGGATTGTGATGGTCCATGGGACAGTGGACCCAGAGCAGGATCGTCTCATGGGTGTGTAGAGGGAGCTAGAGGGCACATGCCTACTCTGAGAACTGATCTGGAACTGCATCAGGGAACGAAGACTGTGCTTGCCATTCAGCAACATCAGGAGGGCATGCAGGACTCACCAGGAACTGGGTGATTAACACCTAGACTGAACCAATCAATGTTGGTTGATTTGTCTGGTTTGTTATTTTGTGGTTTCTTTCTTTCTTTCCTTCATATGTTCATTTGTCTTTGGGTTTAGTTTTTTGGTTTTTATTGTTTGGGTTTTGTATTTCTTTGGTTTTTCTTTTGTTGTCTTTTTTGCTTTTCTCTTCAATACTTTTTCTCTTCCTCTCCTTTAGACTTTGTTACCTTTCTTCATCCTCACTAGCCAAAATTTTTAACCATTATTCTTTCTAGATTACTGCAGTTATCAATAATAATAATAATACTATAAATACTTCCCAAACTTATCTGTCAAAATCAAAACATTACATCTTTCACTTTTGTATTTGCTACAGCACTTGGAGTGTGTGTGTGTGTGTGTGTGTGTGTGTGTGTGTGTATCACATATAAGGAACAAGTAGATTTATAATTGTCTACTCTTTTCTCAATCACACTCAAACACTCCCCCTTTTGCTGCTGCTTCTTCCTTATCTCTATGTAATCCTGTTCTTCTTTCTACTCCCCACTCACCTGTTTATCAGGCCTTTATCTTTCTGCTATCAATACCTATACTACACTCAATATTCACTCCCAAAACCTATTTGTCACTATGACTAACAACACTTTCTCATAGGTAACTTCTTAAAGAGTACTTGGCCTCAAACAAGATTAGCCATAATTATAAATGTGATTTCAGAAAAAGCTATTACTTTAGCAGCAGAATGCTTTCTATGCTGTGAGGGATACTGGGGACCAAGACCTCAAAAGAAGGCATTAAACCAAGGATAACTCCAAATATATATGGCAAAAATAACAAGATTAAGGAATGTCCAAAACTTAACTCGGAACCATACAAAGTATGAAACAGCAAGGTGAAGAAGACGCCCTTAATGACCACAACCTTTCAATAATGAAATCAAAGACACCAAATGCTAGAAATGTCAGACAAGGAATTTAAAAGCCTGCTTATAAGAATGTTAAAAGACCTCAAAGACAGCACAACCATGCAGATGAATGAAATTGAAACACTGGAAAAGAAAGTATCAAACTTAGAAGAAAAATTCAACAAAGAAACTGAGATCCTGTAAGAGAGCCAAAAAGAAATGCTGAAATTAAAAAACACAGTTGATCAAATAAAAGTGACAGAATGTAACACATCCAAATTGGATGAAGCAGAAAATAGTATATCAGAGATGGAAGAAAAGATTGAAGAGCTTCCCTTTTCAGATCCCAAAAAGGACAAAAATGAAACAATATGACCAAAAATTTCAAGAGGTCTTTGATAAAATGAAGTGACATAATCTATGAATACAGGGGGTACAAGAAGGTGCTGAAACTAAAACTAGAGGCATAGAAAATCTAGTCAATGAAATAATAGCTGAAAACTTCCCAAAGCTAAGGGAAGAAATAAACATCCAAAACACAGAGGCATCCAGAACGCCAAATAGATTGGACCAGAACAGATCCTCTCCACATCACATTATAGTTGGAATGCTAAAACTACAAAGCAAAGAAACAATTTTAAAGGCTATGAGAGAAAAACATCAGCTCACAAAAGCAAACCCATCAGAATATCAGACTTCTCAACAACTCTAAAGGCAAGAAAAGCATGGACTGACATGTTTCAAGTCCTGAAAACAATGGCCATCCAAGAATACTATATCCAGCAAAGTTATCTTTTAAAATAGATGGAGAAATCAAGACTTTCCATAGTAAATACAAGCTTAAGCAATTCTTGCCCACCAAGCTAGCATTGCAGAGGTTGCTTAAAGAAACACTACATACAGAAAAAGAAAGACAAACCCAAATTCAAGGCACAGGAATGAATAAAATCCATGAGAGGAAGGGGTGAACAAACCAAACTACTAAGAAGTGGGATATCTATTCTAATGAACAAGCAAAACTCTAACATGAATGTGGGATGAATTGAAGAATAAGCAACATCCAAACCCAATAGAGAAACAATCCACAAAACCATGCAAAACACCAAACTCCTCTCAATAATTACTCTAAATGTAAATGGCCTTAACTCATCATTTAAAAGGCACCAATTGGCCAACTGGATTCAGAAATAAAAACCTTTGATGTATGCAATTCAAGAGACTCACCTAATTCACAAGGACTAAAATAGACTAAAAAAATAAAAGTCTGGAAAATATACGAAACATATGGAAACAAACAAACATAAAAAGCAAGGTAGCTATACTAATTTCTGACAAACTTGACTTCAATCCCAAATTAATCAGAAGGGACAAAAAAAGTTGCTATATATTAATAAAGGGAACAACCAAGCAAAAGTACATAACATTAGCCGATATTTAAGCACCAAACACCAATGCACATAACTTCATAAAACAAACATTACTGGCAATAAAGGAACACATAGGTCCAGCAACAGTAGTTGTCGGAGAACTCAGTACCCCACTCTCTTCAATAGACAGGACATCAAAGCAAAATATCAACAAAGAAACAATGGACTTAATACCATAGAGCAACTGGACCTAACAGATGTCTACAGAATATTCCATCCAACGAGGAGAACACACATTATTCTCAGCACCACATGGAAATTTTTAAAAAATAGACTACATTTTGGCCTTGCCTCAGGAAATTAAAAAAAAAATTGAAATCACTCCTTGTACTTTATCATATCACAATGGAATAAAACTAGAAATCAATAGGTAGGAAAACCATTAAAATGTTACAAATACATGGAGATTAAATAACACACTTCTGAATGATCAATGAGTCATTAAAGAAATCAGAAAAGAAATTAAAAAGTTCCTTCAATTAAATGATAATGAAAACATAACCTGCCAAAATCTATGGGATACAGTAAGAACAGTTCTGTGGAGGAAGTTCATAGCCATGAGTGCCTACATTAAAAGACAGGGAAGGCCCAATAACTTAATGATACACCATAAGGCACTAGAAAAAATGGCAATCCCCAAACTAGCATACCAAAAGAAATAATTAAGATCAAGGCAGAGATTAATAAAATAGAAATTAAAAGGACAATACAAAGAATTTATGAAACTAAGAGTTGGTTCTTTAAAAAGATAAACAAAATTGACACTTCTTTAGCCAAACTCACCAACAGAAAGTGAGAAAAGGCCCAAATGAATAAAATTAGAGATGAAAATGGGGTCATAACAACTGGTACTAATGAAATACAGACAATCATCCAGACTACTTTGAGAACTTGTACTTCCCAAAAACTGAAAATACAGAAGAAATGGATAAATTCCTTAATACTTGTGACCTATCAAAATTAAATCCTGAAGATATAAACAACTTAAACAGACCCAAAATAAGCAATGAAATTGTGGCAGTAATAAAGAACCTCCCATCAAAGAGAAGCCCAGGTCCTGATAGGTTCACAGCTGAATTCTATTAAACATTTAAAGAAGAATTAATATCTATCTTCCTCAAACTATTCCATAAAATAGAAAGGGAAGGTATACTTCTAAATTCATTCTATGAAGGCAGTATCAACCTGATACAAAAATCAGACAAGAACCCAATAAAAAGGAAATTTATAGGCCAATTTCTCTGATGAACAGTTTGATACAAAACTCCTTAATAAAATTCTTGTAAACCAAATACAGCAACACATTTAAAAAGATCATACACCATGAACAGGTGGGCTTAATTCCACAGATGCAGGCTTGTTAAATACACACAAATCAATTAATGTAATTCAACATCAATTAATGTAATTCAACAACAAGAGACTTGTAGACAGAAATTGTATCATCTCAACTGATGCTGAAAAAGCAAGATCAATATCCTTTCAGGATAAAAATCTTGAAACTGGGTATAGAAGGAAGACTTCTCAACATCATAAAGACCATATATGAGAAACCTATAGCTAACATCATATTAAATGGGGAAAGATTGAAAGCATTCTAAGATCAGGAACAAGACAAGAATGTCCATGCTCTCCTGTCTTATTCAATGTAGTGATTGATGTCCAAGCCAGAGAAATCAAGCAAGAGAAAGAAATAAAAGGAATACACATAGGGAATGAAGAGGTCAAATTATCCCTATTTTCATATGACATGATCCTAACTTAAAGAACTCTTAAAACTCCACTTGAAAACTCTTAGTGTTAATTAGCTCCTTCAGCAATTAGCAGGATATAAAGTTAACACTCAAAAATCAGTAGCATTCTTTTATACCAATAATGAACAGAAAAAAGAAATCAAAACAACAATCCCATTTGCAATAGCCCACCAAAAAATTAAATATTTATGAATCAATCTAGCCAAAGATCCTAAAGACTTCTACAATGCAAACTTCAAAAAGAAGAAATCTCAGAAGGTACTAGAAAATGGAAAGACCTCCCTTACTCATGACTTGGAATAATTAATATTGTGTAAATAGCTATATCATCAAAAATAATCTATAGATTCAATACAATCCCCATCAAAATTCCAATGATATACTTCACAGAAATAGAAAAAATAATCCTAAAATTTGTATGGAAGCACAAAAGACCCTGTATAGCCAAAATGATTCTAAGCAGCAAAAGAATGCAAGAGGAATCACAATACCTGATTCCAAGCTATACTACATGGCCATAGTAGCAAAAACAGTTTGGTACTGGCACAAAAACAGGCATGAGGATCAATGGAACAGAAGACCCAGATACACACCAATGCAACTACAGCCACCTGATCTTTCACAAAGGATCCAGAGGCATACTTTGGATTAAAGATAACCTTTTCAACAAATGGTGCTGGGAAAATTGGATATCCATATGCAGAAGAATGAAAGTAGACCCACACTTCTCAACCTGTTTGAGAATCAACTCAAAATGGATCAAAGACCTCAACAGAAAATCAGAAACCTTAAAAGTAGTGGAATGAAATATAGGGAATATACTCCAACATAGAGGCATAAGCAAGTTATCCGAAACAAAACTCCAGTTGTCATGGAAGCTGCACGAATAATTGATAAATGGGATTATATAAAACTAAAAAGCTTTTCCACAGCAAAGGAAACAATACAGTAAAGGGAGGACCCACAGAACTGGAGAAAGATATTTGCATCCTACACATCTGACAGAGGATTAATTTCTAGAATATACAAAGAACTCAAACAACCAAAGTAACAAATAACCCAGTAAATAAGTAGATGATGGAACTGAACAGATAGTTCTCCAAAGAAGAAATACAAATGGGCAATAAACATATGAAAGAATGTTCAATATCCCTAGCCTAGGGGAATCAATTCAAAATTACACTGAGATTCCATCTCACACCAGTAAGAATGGCCAAGATTAACAAAACAAACAACAACAAATGCTAGTGAGGGTGCAGAGAAAAAGGAACTCTTTTACACTGCTGGTAGGAGTGTAAATTAGTTCAGCCACTATGGAAATCAGTATGGAGGTACCTTAGAAAACTAAAAATAGAACTACCATATTATCCAGCTATACCACCTCTAGGAATATACCTAAAGGAAGATAACACAGGGACACCTGCACTTCCATATTTAATGCAGCATTCTTCACAACTGCAAGGGTATAGGATCAATCCAGATGTCCATCAACAGAGGAGTGCATTGAAAAATGTGGTATATATACAAAATAGAGTATTATTCGGCAGTAAAGAAGAGTGAAATTATGTCATTTGCAGCAGAATGGATGTAACTGGAAAGCATCATTTTAAGTGAAATAACCCAGACACAAAGACAGAAATACTATCTGTTCTCTCTCTCATATGCAGGAGCTAGATCTACCTTAAAGAAAATAATTATACATACATATAGATAAAGATATATAAACAAATATATAATCATACTTATCTAAGATTCTTGGGAGAAGGACCTGGCAACCCCCTCCCAAAAATCAATCTGCCATCGAAAACCCTATGAAGAGCAGAGAAGCACTGACAATAGTGTTTCCCCTGTTGTACAGAGGGTCGCTATGAGTCGGATACTGACTCGACGGCACCTAACAACAACAACAACAACAACATCTAAGATTGGAAAATACTAGTGGACCTAATATAAAAGGGAAGGGGACTAGGGGGAGGGAGTGGATGATGGGGAAGGAGGAAGGGAAGAGGGAATAACAGAGAGAGGTAAAGAGGGAGAGAAAAAATGCAAAATACAGGATGCAACTCTATGAAAATACAAAAAAATTGTATAATCCATGGTTGCATACAGCTGTCATCACATGTTAATTGAAATTTTTCCTTTTGTTTGTTCATTTTGTTCTGTAAAATGTTTCAGGGGATGGAAGTATAAGCAATCCTGATTTGATAGTGGCATAATGTATATGTCAACTGAATTATCACTCTGTATCCCACCACTGTGTATATTTAAAATAGTAATTTAAAAAGAAAGAAAGAAAGAAAAAAGGAAGCCATAATAGAAGACAGGGAACATGAAGTTATGGTTCATTCAGAAGCAACTTCTCTGTTATTCTCGTAGTCAAGAATCATTATTCTCCCAGGCTGTGTGGTACATTCCTGTAATCCTAGAGACTCAGGAGGTAGAGGCAGGAAGATTGCAAATTTGAGGTCAGAGGCAGGCTGCATAATTTAGGAGGACCCTGTCTCAAAAAATAAAAAGGGGGCTGGAGGTGCAGCTCAATGGTAGAGCGCTTGCAAAGTGTGTGCAAGACCCTGGATTCAAAGCCCTAGTCCTGAAAAAAAAAAACAAGACATTATTACAGTTGAATTTGCAGATAGGCTTCATCTCTATGAATATTTATTTGCTTTATAAGATAATTATTGGAGACAGGAGGAGTTTCTATGCAATAAAAAATTTACATGGTGAAAAATGTTGAATTTTGTATCTAAGCCCTTTAAATACTTGACATTTGGAAACTCTTGCCAAGAAGAAAACATAGATTCCACAGAGTTACCTGAGAAGGTGGTCTTGAGACATTTGGGCATACCCTGAATACTTTTATGAAGCCTACAAATGGGTGGCAAACTGGAAAATTAATTCTGTTATTCAGCCCTGCTGGGTAACTTCTACTTCAGAGGTTTAAGTTCCCTCGGAGGGCTAATGA
The DNA here is from genome assembly GCA_007922755.1 of Pedetes capensis. NCBI lineage: Eukaryota > Metazoa > Chordata > Mammalia > Rodentia > Pedetidae > Pedetes > Pedetes capensis. Next base: position 52,759 of record VMDO01009769.1, read on the forward strand.
AGGACCTCTAGGCACCAAGAGAGGGCACTGTGAGGACTCTGTTGTCAGTCAGGAGGAGGGAGCTATTGGGTGGGGCTCTCAAGGAAAAGGCCAGGAGTGCAGGAAGAAAGCTAACATTTCAGATCTTAGATTATAAGTAAATATCAATAATAAAGGCTTACCAATTTCAGGCTCTTTCACCTACTGGATACATAGTAGGAAGTACTTCCTAGTAGTCTTGTAGTGGGTGGGGCTGTATGATTGGTGCTGGCCAATGAACTGGCAGCAAGAGTGACATGAATCTCTTCTAAGTCCAGCATTTAGTTGTCAGGGCCAAACCCTCCAGAATTCTCTTTCTTTTTGGCATAGGGACCAACAATACTCAAGATGGAAGTTGCTCTGTCAGCCTAGGACCCTAAGTAACTACAATGGCCAGAGTCCTTCTGCTGACCCACTGTGGACCTGTGCCATGATTGAGAAATAAACTTTAGATATTTTGGGATTACTCATTACTACAGCATAACATAACCATCCCCAAACCTGTTTAAATTCATTGAGAACCAAGAGAGGTCATATGGGAAGGGTGTCTGGTCTGAGAATATTTTTAGAATCCAGCGCTGCCCTATGTTGTTTTATCTTGGTATTTCCACAAAGCACTTCTCAGAATGCTTGACACCTAGCAAGTGTTCAATGTTTTTGTTGTAGTTTGTTGCTTTTTATGCACTGGGGTGGTTGCACTCAGGGCCTGGCACCTGCTGGGTAAGTGCTCTGCCACTGTGCTGCACCCCTAACCCTTAATTTTTTTTTTTTTTTTTTTGAGACAAGGGTTTGCTAAGCTGCACAGGCTTTCCCTTGCCTCAGACTCGCTGTCTGTCCTCCAGCCTCAGCCTCTGGAGTCCCTGAGATTCCAGGTGTGCTCCATGAGCCTGGCTCAGTATGTTGTAAAATGCAACTTAATTTGAAGAATTAAATGTTCACTCATTACACAAATATGTACTGAGTCCTTATATGAGCCAGGCACCAAAGATACAGACAAAAATCTCTGCCTTAACGAAGATTATATTCTAGTGAGGAGACAAACAAATACGATGTTATGTATGTACAGTAGTATGTTAAAATATAAGCGCTAAGGAGAAATACAACACAGAGATAGATGATGTTACCAATTTGAATGATTTGTACATGTTAAAGTTTAAGGAGCTCTGTGGTTTAAATGGAGCAATGTTCCTTATAATGATTGTTGGTAGAATAATGAATGAAGGTACCTCCCAGACCCCAAACCAGCTCTTCTGGAAAGCAGGGAAATATCCCAAGTCAGTTTTTAGGATGTTCAGAGCCAAATGCTAACATTACACAGATACAAACTCACAGTGGAATTATAGCACTTCCTAGAAATTTTTCTCTTATTTTTTAGAAGTGTATGTATACAGGTGTATAATACACTTGTGTGTACGGATGTGTGATTAGAAGGGAACCAACCTTGTTTTCTTTTTTGGTATTTTCTTTTTTGGAAATTTTAATGTACAACTTAATGTGTTTCATTCTGACATGTATTTCATTGTGACATTTCCATGTATGCGTTTCATTGTACATTGCACAGATAACTTCCCCCTTACCCTCTCGTGCCCTTCCTCCTACATCTCCTACCCTCCCACCAATGGCCTCCTTTCTACTTATATGTCTTTTTGTGGGAATATTTATCTATATACCTGCATCCCGATTTTGATTGAAGTCCAAACTTAAAAATATAGAATGCTTCATGAATTTGCATGTCATCCTTGCACAGGGGCCATGCTAATCTTCTCAGTGTTTTTCCAATTTTAGTATATGTGCTGCCAAAGTGAGCACCCAATCTTTTTATTTTTAAAGTGCCTGTTATGTTAGGCATTGTGCTACTTCAACAGAAACAAACTACAGACCACAAATAAGGATATATCAGAAAATTACATATGCATTTAGTCAAATTAAATTAGTTTCTACTCCAAAAATATACGTATTACTTTTTTAATCAGGAGGACAGTGAAAAATTTAAACTCTGTGCCCTATATTGCTTAGTCATTATTGAGCTTGTCTCCCTGTATCAAACACCTAGGGTCCCCATTTCAAATCCTCTAAGCTTCAGCTCTGATTCCAGCCATGGGTGTGGCCAAAAGTCTCTTCTGGCTTCTATATTCTTTGCACTGACAGCACCTCACCTCAAGCTGTGCCTTATTTCTCTCACTTCCTGCCTCAAGATTCTGTGATAACTTGCTGTGAACATCCATATGTGCCTGCTCAGCACTTAACACACACACAAAACCAGAGAGGTTAACCCAACCAGTGGTGAGGGGCCAGGGAGCAGGAGCACAATGAATAAATGCTTCTCCCTTTTGTTCTTCATACCTTCAGTAGACAGTTTGGATTTTAGCCCATGGCAATAATCTACTCAATAATGCAAGCTTATAGCAAGTTATTAAATTCCCTTCATTTCCTGCTCCATACTCTTGCTCTGTGAGATTACTTCCCCAATAAGTTACTTGTATCCAATCTCTTATCTCAAGCGGAGATTTCAAGGGAAAATAGGCAAAGACACTTTCCCATCTAGTTGAGTTATATAAAAGGTCCTGTGGGTCTAATGAAAAGTAAGTGGAGAACTTTGTCTAGGCTTTGGTCCACATGGGCCCAGTATTACCTTGAGAGTAGGAAGTTGCCATGCCCCCTCCTTTTGCTCACAGTAATATTTACCAGGGCTGAGAGCTCCTGTATTAGCATTTGGTCTTACCTATATACCCCTGACCTGTGGAAACCCAGCCACCAGAAGAACAGTAGTTCCCCATCCTTATGGAATCTCCTCATCTCTTCCATAACGTTGACAGAAATATACACTTTCTTTCTACTTTTATTTTTATCTTCTTGCAGGAATACCTACCTTCCTCCTTATCCCTTTCACCCCACTCTGTATCAACCACAATCTTCTTTTTATAATTTTTTTCTCTATTTATTAGTAAATGAAGGCAGGTACAGAGTAGTACAGCATCGGCTTTTTCCATTATGCAACCATTACATCACTTCTGGCTACACTTTCATCAACCCACAAGGTTCATTGTTGTTGTTGTTGTTGTTAGGTGCCATCGAGTCGGTATCTGACTCATAGCAACCCTCACAGGGTTTTCAATGGCTGACTGTTTTGGGATTGCCTTGGGAGTGGATTGCCAGGCCCTGCTCCCATTTTTGCGGTGCTGGGAATTGAACTCAGGGCCTCAGAGACTGCAGCACAGCGCTCTAACAACTGAGCTAAATCCCAGCTCAAGTTTCATTGAGCCTTATGTAAAAGTCAAATGCATATTTGGGTTATATTCCCCTATTTTTCAAATGTACTTATGAAGTTGCATTATTAACTGCGATTATCCTCTCCTCCTTTATCCCTCTACATTGACTCTCCTCTCCATCCCACCTTCCACAATCTTCGCTTCCCTCGGCTAGTTCCCTCCCTTCTTCTTTCTACTCTTTACATTGTCCCTTCTTTGCCAAGTTTAATTGTGCATTTTTTATATATCAACTTATGTATAGGATTTTTCTTCCTTTAAGTAAGATTCAACTCCCACATATGAGTGAGAACATGTGGTATTTCTCTTTTTGAGCTTGTGTTCATTGCCTTAAGATGATGTTTTCCAGTTCCATCCATTTCGCTGCAAATGACATTATTTTATTTTTGTTGCTGAGTAGTATTCCATTGTGTATATATACCATAATTTTTTTATCCATTCTTCTGTTGATGGGTACCTTGGTTGGTTTCATATCCTTGCTATTATGAAAACTGCTGCATGAAGATGGAGATGCAGGTGTCTCTATGGTATGATGACTCATCTCCCTTTGGGTATATTCCCAGTAGTGGAATAGCTGGGTTGTATGACTGTTCTATTTTTAGTTTTCTGAGGTATCTCCGTATTGATTTCCGAAGTGGTTGAACCAATTTACAGTCCCACCAACAGTGTAAGAGGGTTCCTTTTTCTCCACAACCTCGCCAGCATTTGTTATTATTTGTTTTGTTGATTTTGGCCATTCTTACTGGAGTTAAGTGGGATCTCAGAGTTGTTTTGATTTGCATTACCATAATGCCTAGGGATATTGAGCATTTTTTCATGAACTTCATAATCTTACAAACTGCTTCACTTGAGAACCATCCAGTTCCTTTGCCCACTTGAAACGCAATCTTCTTAATGAGTTGAAGCTTCCACAAAACACAAAAACTCCTTTGTCCTCAAATTGATTTTTCCATATAAATGACCTCCAAGGGAAAGGTACACAAAGGACCTTCTTGGAAAATAGTGAAGGGAAAAAGTAAGGTGTGGGGGGAACCCAAATTAATATTATAAAACATTTTTTCTCCACTTATATTTTCAATGTGACATTTAGATATTACAATGACCCAGTGAAGTCGGTCTTATTATTCCCCATTTAAAATGAACAAACAATAGCTCAAAGAAATTTAGTAATAAAACTCAAACTTGAATCTTGCCCTTTCCATAATTAATACTATATAATTAGTATGGGTAGTTTCATTTTGATTCTTAGCCTTCCATCTTCAATTTCTGCTTCCTTTATCAAGAGAAGAATCTTGCTTATTCAATGTTCTTCCATTTGTTATTAGTATCTTCCTATCTACCTTGCTCTTTAGAATTAATCTTTATAAGAAGATTGCATTGATCAAAAATATTTGAAGAAATTAGGATTGTTATAGATCTATCTCAAAATATAAATATAAGGAGGAAAGTAGCTTACATTCTTGGCCAGCTATGGAATTTCTGTTATTGCCAGTCATCAGATGTGTGAGAATACAACCTGGAGTCCTCTCCTACAGCGGGAAGATTACCTATGGGCAATTTTCAGCAGGGGTCAAATATGTTATGATCCTTCCAGATGGTCTCTGGGCTGGAATGGCTTTTAATGGGTAGAAGTAAGCACTGTGGCTCATTGAACCCTCCCAGCCTAACAGGAGTGGAATTAGATACCATTAACCTTTCAGTACTGGCTCTATTGTAAGCCACATGACTTATGGAACAGTTGTATGCTATGCTCAAAGGAGCCAATTGGGACTTTTGTTGGCTCCAAAGCTCCGAGTTCCTATAGAATAGGCTCTGGATTATCTCTGTCGAGATGCCATGGACCCAGCTGAGGAGCCAATTGCCTTTACTGGACCATCACTTCATAGTCACGTCCATGTTCTGCACTAGTAGTGCAAGAGTATATGAGTCACAAAAAATTCAAACCATACAGAAGTATTTAGAGAAAACCTGAAAGTCCTTTCTCCTAACCTCAAACACATTCCCCTGCTAAGAGATTGGTATATATGCCACACATTTTCCTGCATATGTGTTTATGTACACATATAGATGTTTTTCTTTGTTTTATGCAAAATAGAATCAAACCAATGATAGGCCCTTTTTACTTTAGTGTGTGAATTGATGGGTTGTTACTGTAGTTTCCAGGTTCCTAATTTCAACGTAAGAAAACTTGAAATTCTTACTTTTCTTTTTTCTCTTTTCATATTAATATTTGTTCACCTTCCTCACCTCTCACCCCATATTCCTGTAGCTTCTACCTACCTGCTACCTCAACTGCAAGCTCATGTCACATTGATTCTCTTCTTCCAGACCTATCCCTTCCCCTTGTGCTCTTGATCTTATTCTCACACCAGGCACAATTTGAGAACCATAAAGACTATGTTCCCATTTTGTTCTTTGACTCTAGCAGTGTGACCTCAGGCAAGTTACTTAACTTCTCTGAGCCAAGGAAAGTTCACAGTAAATGAATGACTTTGTAATGATCAGAAATGATACTAATCTAAAAGGTTTTTTATTGTCCTCTAAGAGTACTCATGGGAGGGGTTTAGCTCAGTTGGTAGAGTGCTGCTCCACACTTTCTGAGGACTGGGGTTCTATCCCCAGCACTACAAAAATGAAAGAAGGGTGTGGAAACCCACTCCCAAAACAGTCCGTAAACAATCAGCCAGTGAAAACCCTATGAGGGTTGCTGTCAGACATGACTCAACAGCACCTAGCAACAGCAACAAGAATGCTCATTGCTCCAGTCATTATTTTTATCTCTATAGCATTTTGTTTTTGCTGGTGCATCATTTTCTTCATTAAACAAAAAGTATAAGTAAAGATCAAGTAACTGCCACAAGCTTAGTATTTTGAACAATATTGCTTTGTAAAGCCAGGTGCGGTAGCTTAAGCCTGTAATCCCAGTGACTCACAAAGCAGAGGCAGGAGGATCACAGGTTCTGCAGGTTTGAGGGCAGATGCAGCCTGGGTAACTTAATGAAACCTTGTTGTTGTTGTTGTTGTTAGGTACCATCGAGTAGAGTCCGACTCATAGCGACCCTCATAGGGTTTTCAATGGCTGTATCGAGATTGCCTTGGGAGTGGGTTGCTATGTCCTTCTCCCATTTTTCGGTGCTGGGAATCGAACTCGAGACCTCAGAGACTGCAGAGCAGTGCTCTACCAACTGAGCTAAATCCCAGCCCAATGGAACTTTATCTCGGTTTAAAAAATAAAAAAGGGGGTTTGGAGTGCCACTCAGTGGCAGAGCACTTGCAAGCATGCTCAAGGCCCTAGGTTCAGCCCCCCCCCCCCAAGTACTGCCAAAAATTGCTACATAAATCAAATCAACATCTTTAAAACAAATCAGAGCCCTAAGAAACTTTATAGGAAACTTTATAGGAAAAGAAAAAGTACCCAATGAATATAAAACCATGTTTTTATACAAAGTACATGTAAATGTAAGTCTCAATAATGCCTTTTTAATTGTATCCTCTAGTATTGTAGATGTAGGACAGTCCTGTATCATACCTCTGTGGATGTAAAATATCTCGTACCTGCTCTATGATATGTAGTAGTGACCGTGCTTTATCAGAGCCATTTTTAATGATGTTGTTCTAGAATGTTTTCTTTCCAGATAATGATTGAGAAGCTAATAAAAAAAAATGGTGCCAGGTACCACAACAGTAACACAACTTTGCTGTTTTCTGGGGTTTTGGTTTTACTTTTTGGGTTTTTTTTTTTTCCCTTTTTTTTTTTAATGGAGTGTGTTGGATGTCTCTATAATTTTGTTCAGATGACTGCAGAACCTAGAAAAGCTGTTGCTGCTATTGATGCATAACATACTGCTATTATTGGTCTTTTTATATAAATATATATATATATATATACACATATATATATAATTTGAAGTTTTGGAAACTAGCTGTGCTGTCAACTTTGGAAAAAAAGTATCCCAGTTTACTGTGTTGAGTTGGCATTGTACAGAAATTAACAGCCATATTGGTCTAGAAATGTTAAACTTAATTTTTTTCCACTTGTACAGGGGTAACGCACTGTATTAAATATGTAAGGTCTTATCTACATGGGTTTGATTACAGAAACTAATAAAGTATTCTCTAAATAATGAAAAAATGTGTATAGACTATGTATCCTCTTTTATCCACATAAACATTTCAATATGTCTTAAAGTGTCATTGTTCTTTCAATTGATGGGTTATTTTCAATTTTCAGTAATTTACACCTATTGTGAATAATATATACCATGTTTTTTGCCCTCTTTTATATCATTCACTTAGGAGCTATTGGTCAAAGTGGAACTGTTCCATCAAAGACTTTTTATAGCCATTGTTCTAGATTCTCAACTAAGTCATCAGAGACTACTAGCAAAATATTTATTTTACAAAAGTCTGCCAATGCTCTGCATTCTTGATGTGATTTATCTTGGAAAGTAATATACAGATGTTTGTGTTTTTAATTTGCTTTAACTGCTACCAAAAATTGGAGCTCTTTTCATATTGTGACCTACATTTTATGTCTCTTAGTAGGTAAATTATCTGCTCTGATCATTTACCAAGTAGGAGTAAGTCTTTTATACTTTTGACTCTGATTTTTCAAATATTTCACTGTTAACTAAGTAGTCACATTCTATAAATTATCTTAAAAGGGTTTTATTTGTATTGATATTATTTATTTTTATCAGCTCTTTAGAGGATAAATTTTTTGTTTATATTTGGTCAAGGTTTGGCTGTGTAGCCCCAGCTGCCCTGGGACACACTGTGTAGACCCCACCAGCCTCGAACTTGCAGCAATCCTCCTGCCTTTGCCTCCTGAGTGCTAGGATTACAGGTGTCACCACTCTCGGCTTTAGAAGGCAAATTCTTAAAAGATTTGTTTAGCCCATTGCAGTGGCACACACCTGTAATAGCAGTGACTCAGCAGGCAGAGACAGGAAGATTGTGAGTTCAAAGCCAGAGGCAGACTGTGTAACATATCAAGACCCTAACTCAAAATAAAAAATTAAAAAATGGTCAGGGGCTGCAGCTCAGTGGTAGAACACTTGCAAAGAATGTTCAAAGCCCTGGTTTCAATCCCCAACTATTGAAAAATTGCATCCATACCACTGTGGCATCAGATCCCATAAGATCTCGGAAGCTAAGCAGGGTTGAGCCTGGTTAGTACTTAGATGGGAGAATACCTGGGAATACCAGGTGCTGTAGGCTTGGGAGAAGGACCCAGCAATGCACTCTCAAAAAGCAATCAGCCATTGAAAATCCTATGAATAGCAGAGAAACACTGACAATAGTGTTTCCTCTATTGTACATAGGGTTGCTATGAGTCGGACACCAACTCTACAGTACCTAACAAGAATAACTCTCAAAATAGACATGTATTTTAATAGACGAGAACAGAATGCCCAGAAAGTCTATAAAGAGTATCATGAGGCAATGGGAAAGATAAGGATTATGTAGAAAATTTTGTTGGGTAAATAGAAAACCAATTTTGATAAAAGTAATGTTAAGACTTTATAGCAATGGTCCCCCCAGACTCAGGTCTTCCCTTATCATCTATCACTGGTCCCCTCAGACTCAGATCTTCCCTCATCTATCACTCTTGTGTCTCTGTGCTTAGATAGACTATAAAGTTTTGCGTCATTGTTATGCAGGAAGAGATAATTTACCCAATAACTTATAGCATCGATGGACATATATTACAAGTAGTAAGAATTAAACATAAAATTAATAGAAAGTAAAACAAGTAAATAAATAAAATATTAGAAATGTGCTCCCCTAGACCCTTGCTTGGATAGCTGTCTTGCCATTTAGGTATCAGATCGAATGTTACTTTTACAGAAAGTTTCTCTGATCACCTCACTGAAGTAGTATCTCCTTCCCCCTTTAGTTTCTATCACATTACCCTATTTGTACCACTATATGAATTTATTGTATTCATTTTTTTCCTTATTGTCTGCTTTTCTTACTAGAATGTAATATTCACAAGAGCAAGAAATTTCTAAGTATTTCCTGGTGTAGTATTCTGGCTTATTATCATCTATCAATAAATATTTGAATTAATGAGTATAAAAAAAGAGAAGATAAAATATTTGTTGTAAGGCTTTCCATTTTGCTGCTTTCCAACTGGTAAGTACACCTAATTGCTTGTTAATTATTTATTTAAACATATTTATAAGGAATGTGATTATAGGTGAAGAGCTTATCCCTCTCCCACAATTGCACAGAAATTTTGTTTGCCCTATACTTTTTTAAAATATGTAATCTTCATCTATTTACAGTTTATTTTGATGTTTGTGGTATGAGCTGTTCTACTTCTCCATATTATTAAACTAACCCATAAACATCTTAAATATTCTTTATTTTCTGTTGTTCTTTTTTATTAGAAATCAAATCAGAGCTTTTAAAACATCTTCAGATGAAATCCACTCATGTATGAACATATCAATAAAATGTATCCAGAGGAACTTACCAGATTGATTAGTAAAAACTGTATAGCCTGAGTTGTACTATGACTCAGTTCTAGCTTTTTTCATGATTTCTTCTTCTTCTTCCCAGTTTTTGAGTTGGATTTATTAAGTGATATTCATATTTTAAAATTAATACTTCATTATTTTTCATTACTAGCCACAAATTTGGAATATCTCCCATTGCCAAAATAAACACCTCTGGTAACACATCTCCTAGATTACTTTGGAAAGCTGTCCCCTGATGTAATCCACCTGCCTGATGTAATCTCAGATGTAATATCTCTGATTTCTTCCTCTTCTAAATCCTTCATGCCAGGCCCTGCAGTTGTGGTGTTTTTGACCTGTCACATGCTAAATTCTTAGAATAGTGGGAATTTATTTTTTAAATCTATTTTAATATATTCTCCATGAATTTGATTTAATAACTGATTTTGATTATTTTCATTTTGTAAAACAATATCTGGTATTGATATCTAGTATAAAGATTAAACATATCAACATTTTTTATATCAGACTTTTTATTTTTCAAAATAATTCCTCTATTAATGTGCTATCAGCCTGCAGCCGTAGCCCTGTGGCATCTGATCCCATCAGATCTCAGAAGCTAAGCAGGGTCAGGCCTGGTTAGTACCTGGATGGGAGACCGCCTGGGAACCCCAGATGTTGTAGGCTTGGGAGACGGACCTGGCAACCCACTCCCAAAAATCAATCCACCATTGAAAACCCTATGAACGGCAGAGAAGCACTGACAATAGTGTTTCATCTGTTGTATGCAGGGTCGCTATGAGTTGGATACCGACTCGACGGCACCTAACAACAACAACAACAACAATGTGCTATCAGCTTCTACAAAATCCTGAAGGTCATTTCATTGATATTGCTTTAACTTGCATGTTAATACAGAAATTGTCATTTTTAATGGATTTAAGCTTTCACATTGGAAATCCAGATTAACTGTCCTTATGCATTTATTTTCTTACTAAAATTTAAAAATAAACATCTTTTGTCCAAAGTTAATTGCCCTAGCATTGTTTTGTAGCACTTCATAAATTATTTTGTTGCATTCCACAAGTCTGGATCAGTAAAAAATAAGAATTACTACCTATTTGAGGGTGTTTATCTTTTCCTTTATATTTTTTATCAAACTAAACTATTATCTGCAATACTTTTTAGTTACATAAATATGTCACATAAAAAGCAATGATTTTCATTTTTCTATAGTTTTTCTATAGTTATACTGTTTCTCTGTTCTACCCAAATAATTTAAAAAAACAAAACAAAAAACAACAATAACAACAACAAAAACAAGGTCTGTCTGTGTTGCCCAAGCTGGATCCAAATAACTTCTGACAACATTTCTAGAATAATTTTCCCCAAACAAACTTTCCTAGAGTAACGACAGGCATGTGTCTCATTTCGTTAGTATTTTAGGAGATAATGCCTATTAACTTGTTGTTGTTAGGTGCCATCAAGTCGAGTCCAACTCATAGCGACGCTCATAGGGTTTTCAATGGCTTACTGTTTCAGGATTGCCTAGGGAGTGGGTTGCCACATCCTTCTCCCATTTTTGCGGTACTGGGACTCGAACCTGGGACCTCAGAGACTGCAGTGTAGTGCTGTACCAACTGAGCTAAATCCCAGCCCACCTATTAACTAGGATTATAGAAAGAACCACCAGGAAAACTAAACACAGGAAAGGTTGAAAGTGGCTATCTTTGAGGGGTAGGACACAGTGTGGAGAGATATGGAACCAGGGATCATTGCTTTTCATTACACTCATTGCTGTACTATTTGATTTTTAACATGTTCAGTATTACTTGAATGTTTTAAATGTAGAAATATGATAAAAGAATTACTATACTTTAATGGTTCTAAGAATCACCTGAGTGCTTCTTTAAAAGTTAGACTCACACACTTTGGTCAGTAGCTCAGGTTGGAAGCGAGGAATCTGCATTTTTAACAAATGCTCTGGATGACCTTGTTTCAGGTGACCAGTGGTACTCTAATGTTTCTCTATGATTTATAATGTTTTGATTTTAAATATAAGATATTTTTTAAAATTCACAGACTAAGGAGAAGGACCTGGCAGTCCACTCCTGAAACAATTAGCCATGGAAAACCCTATGAATAGCAGAGAAGCACTGTCATATACAATGCCGGAAAATGAGCTTCCCAGGCTGGAAGGCATTCAAAAGACTACTGGGGAGGAGTTGCCTCCTCAAAGTAGAGTTGACCTTAATGATGGGAACGGAGTAAAGCGCCTGGGCCATCTAGCTGCTGATGAGGCATGACTCAAAATGAGAAGAAACCCAGTATCTGCAACAATGGGATCAAACATAAAAAGATCGTGTGCATGGCACAGTGTTTCATGCTGTTGTCCATAGGGTTGCTATGAGTCAGACCTGACTCAACAGCACCTAACAACAACAACAACAACAACAATTTATTATATTTCATTCAATTTTGGATATTCTGAATTATTGTCATGCATTTTTTAAAACTGGCACATAATACTTGTACATACGGTGTCAAATGTAGCATTTCAATACATGTATGCAATGTATAATGGTCACATCAGTGTAATTCATATCACTTCAGTCATATAGCTATGCAATTCTTTTTTTTTTATTTTTTTTATTTTTTTTTATTAGAAATTTTTAATGTACATCATAATGTGATTCATTTTGACATGCTTTTCGTTGTGACAATTTTCATATATGCAATTTGATAAGCATTATTCATATAGGTTACCCCTTACCCTCCTCTATGTTTCCCCCCTCCCCCCTTCCTAAAGATGATTCTTAATGTATTGCTACTGTGCTTCCCACACACCTGTGGATAAGTAATATACTAGGAAATACTTAAAATCATAAGTTAAATACAGCTAGTCTTCCTGGCAGGAGCTAGGGAATTCCAGACTTTAACTCCTTTTTTAAACTTTATGAAAAGCATTCTGTCTGTTTTATTCAGCATTGTATCACCAAAGTGATACAACAAAGGGCTTAGCACATAGTATGTACTCAAGGAATATTTATTGAAAAAATTAATGAAATGTAAGTCTTAGAAAATAATTTCATATGATATAACTTGATAATATTAGCTATTGGAACATCATACTCACATAGCAATTTTAAGTTAAAACACACACTCCCTCCATTTGCAGCTCCAGGCACTAAAGTAATATCTTTCTCTTCAGTTACTTTTTGAGAAATATCTTGGTTGGGTGGTAAAATTGAGATATTTTTCTAAATCAATATGTTTATATTGAAGAAGTAAGAAATTTGCTTTTAGTTTTATCTAAATTAGTATTCAATTTTTCAATACATAGTGAGTACACATTGCAAAAATTTACTAATTATATGCAAATTTTGTGAATCTGTATGGATGTTAAATAGTTCAAAATTGTATTAAATTTACCATATGTAGAAAGTACATTCTAAGAACTACTGTGTTCAATGATTTGGGGGATTTTATTTAGTAATTACTCTTCACAATAATGCTAGAGAAAACAGCCAAGTTAATGTATTGGGTTACGGATATTTCCCATTTACTTAAAATCCAAAATTGGAAAGTGTTGAGGAGATAGATTAAAAAGAGACATGATTAGAATGAATAAATGAATGAATATCTTTATTAGACATTTTCCAAATTTACATTTTCAGTGAGAGGATGGGGGCACATTATGTCTCTTACGTCTCTTTTATTCTATAGTGATCCTCCTTCCACTTTTGGATGAGAAACTGGGTCATTTTCAAAAAGAAGTAAAATGATGAAAACTGTAACTACTTGGGTTCAAGATTTACTGTAAAGCTGCAGAAATCAAGATAGTGTGGTGTTGGAGTAAGGATAGACATAGATTAATGGAACACGGTAGGTTTAGAAATACATATATGTATATATATATATATATATATGGCATATATGTGTATAATTAGTTGATATTCCACAAAGATGCCAAGGCAATTTAGTGAGGGTGGGAGTTAAACAACTATAAATGTACATGCAAAAATCCACACATCACACCATATATAAAAATCAACTTGAAGCCAGGTGCCATGGCACATGTAATCCTAGCTACTCAAGGAGGCTGAGGCAGGAGGATTACAAGTTCAAGGCCAAAGGTAGCCTGTGCAACTTAGCAAGACCATGTCTGAAATTTAAAAATAAAAAGGGGGCTAGAGTGCAGCTCAGCAGTAGAGTACTTGCCTAGCATGTGATGAGGCCCTGGGTTCAACCCACGTTACAAAAGAAAAATCAACTTGCCATATATGGTAGATCTAATTGCAAAACTTAAAACCATAAAACTTCTGAAGAAAAGATTGGAGAAAATCTTTGTGATGTTAAGTTGTGTAAAGATTTCTTAAATATGACATAAAAATATAGACTTAAAAATTTTTAATTGATATTAATCATCAAAATTAAAATCTTTTGATTTTCAAGACATAGTTAAGAAAAATAAAAGGATAATATTGTGAAAATGGCCATATTACCAAAAGCAATCTACAGATTGTAATCTCCATCAAAATCCTAATTACATTCTTTACAGAAATAGAAAAAACAATCCTAAAATTTATATGGAAGCACAAAAGACCCAGAATTTCTAAGGCAATCCTGAGCAGAAAGAGAAACGCAAGGGTTTCACAATACTTGATTTCAAATTATATTGCAGAGCCATAGTAACAAAAACAGCATGGTACTGGCATAAAAATAGATATGTAGACAAACGGAATAGAATAGAGGATTCAGAAATAAATCCGTGCAGCTACAGCCCCCTCATATTCAACAAAGAATTATGTTGAAGAAAAGACATCCTCTTCAACAAATGGTCCTTGAAAACTGTATATCCTCATGTAGAAGACTGAAACTAGATCAGATCCCTCTCTCTCATCCGATACGAAAATCAGTTTAAAATGGATCAAAGACCATAATGTAAAACCTAAAACTTTGGAACTCCTAGAGGAAAACATAGGGAATACACTTCAAGATACAGGGATAGGCAAGGACTTTCTGAATAGGACACCAATAGCTCAGGAAACAACAGCAAGAATTGATGGATGGGATTGCATGAAATGAAAAAGCTTCTACATAGCAAAGAAGACAATTAACAGAGTGAAGGAACAGCCTACAGAATGGGAGAAAATCTTTGCCAGCTATACATAAGATAAGGGATTAATATCTAGACTCTATGAAGAACTTAAAAAACACAAAAAAGCAAATTATCATATCAAAAATAGGCAAGTGAACTGAACAGAGAGTTCTCAAAAGAAATACATATGGCCAATAATCATATGAAAAAATGTTCAAAATCCTTAACCAGGGAAATGCAAATTAAAACTACACTGAGATACTGTCTCACTCCAGTCAGAATGGCTACCATCAACAAAACAAACAGCAAATGCTGGCAAAGATGCAGGGAGAAGGAAAACGTGGTACATATACACCATGAATTTTTATTCAGCCATAAAGAAGGATGAAATTTAGGCATTTGCGGGAAAATGGATGGAACTAGAGATCATCATTTTAAGTGAAATAAGCCAGACCCAGAAAGACAAACATCACATGTTTTTTCTCATATGTGGACACTATGTATATAGATAGATGATAGATAGATAGATAGATAGATAGATAGATAGATAGATAGATAGATGATAGATAGATAGACAGACAGACAGACAGACAGACAGACAGATATAGATATACTCAGTATTTCCATATGTATGTAATGAAAGCAGAAGGGGGACTCTGTAGGGGGTGAAGTGGGACTGAAAAGAGGGGTGAGGGGCAATAAGAAAGGATGATGGGGGAAAGGAAGAGAAGTATCACGTTTTGCTCTTAAAGGCAGAATCTGGATTTAAATATATATATATATATATATATATATATATATATACATACATACATATGTATACACACAGACATACAAATAAGATGTGCAAGCAGAAGAGGGACCATTGGTGGGGAGGAAGGGGATCAATGACAGGGAGAGAGGTCATGAAGGGGTAATGAAGGAGGTGAACATGAGCAATGTACAATGATATTCATGTTTGGAAATGTCATAATGAAACCCATTATGTTGTACACTAACAAAAAAATCCTAACAAAAAAGAAAAAGAAAGAAAAGGAGAAAAATATTTGAAAATATATATCTGCTAAAGGACTTGTATCCAGAATATATATAGAACTCAATAATAAAACTCAATAATAAAAGGACAAGAAACCCTAGATTTTTATGGGCAAAGATTTGAACAAACAGTTCAAAGATATAAAAATGGCAAGTAAGCACAGCAAAAAAACACCATTACTCCTCAGTAAAATATGAACTAAAACCATTATAATTTTAGAATGTCTAAATTTAAATTTAAATTAATTTAGAATGACTAAAATTTAAACAATTGAGAATATCAAGTGTTGTCAAAGATGTGGCACAATTGACACTCTATACATTACTGTTAGGAGTAAATATAGTACAGTCACTTCGGGAAGCATTTGGCAAATTCTTATATACCTACATTTAACATATGAGCAAGCCATTCCACTCCAAGGTATTTACCAAGAGATATGAAAACATATTTTCACATGAAAATTTGTGCTCATATGTTTATAGGAGCTTTATTCAAAACAGCCTATAACTGGGAACTCAAATGTCTATTAATTGGTGAATACATAAATTGTGGTATATTCATTTGACAAAACAGTTCTGTATTTATATGACATGAATACAAAAGGACAACTATGCACCAACACAGATGAATGCCAGAAGTATTGTGCTCAGTGAAAGAATCTAGATTACAGAAAGCCACACGTGGGATGATTCCATTTATATAAAATTCTATATCAAATGATAAAGCCATAGCAATAGAAATCAGAGCAGTTGTTGCCTGGAGCCAGTGGTGGGAAAGATGATTATCTGCTGAGGAACCCAAGGGAACTTGCTGGGGTAATGAAAATGATCTATGGTATATATGATTATAGTCTTGATTACTTGACTGTCAAAATTCTTCTAATTATATACATGGAGTTGGTGAATTTTATTGCATATAGATTATACTTCAGTGAAACTGAAAAAATTGAAAGTACTTCATAGGTGGTGCTATGTACTTTTTTGTTATTGTTATTGTTTTGTTTTGTTTTGTTTTAAGACAGGGTCTCACTGTGTGACCTAAAACTCACTATGTATCCCAGACTGGTCATGAACTCACAATCCTCTTGCCTCCACCCCACAAGAGCTGGGATTCCAGGGATGCACCTTCATGCCCAGCTTGCTGTGTACTTCTTATTGCATCACCTAATGCCTCACATATAATTCAATGTCCAATGGGAAAACAGAAACCACATGACTTGTGTCAAGAGGAGATTTAAATTATGGGGATTGGTTATACAGGTATGATTGAGCAGAAACAGCAAATAGCAGTGATGCAAAATGTAATCAAAAGATAATAATTGCAAGAACTGCTGCCATCCTTGAAGCTGAGGGGACAAAATGAAGCTGTTACTTTTGAGCTCAGATGAGAAGCTTCCAGGGGTGTGAGAGAAACCTCCAAGAACGAGGTGCCCTCAGGACATTACTGGACTTTTGCAGACAAGGAATGTGGCTGGATTTCCGCTGTAAGAAATAGAACCCTGCTGATGTGAGAACGAAGGACCATTGCTGAGGCAACACAGCAAAGAACAGAAGGAATAAGAAGGGATCAGCCCTTTATCCCTTTTTTATTCTCCAAACTCTAGTGGTTCCTGTTGGTGGAACCTAACAGAGACCCAGCTATTAAAGGAAAATTTTGTTTCCAGAGCCTAACCTTAGCACAAGAGAACAAACTATAGAAAGTACGGATGCAGAGCTAAAAGACAACCTGTAAACTACTCTTCTGTTTTAAAACCGCTTTTAATAATATGAAGATTAATCAGCAATTTCAGGTAGTTTCAGCCTACTCTCTATTATTAAATTCCCAATCAATGTTTCATGCAATGGTTTTAACATTGTTAGTTACTGTTACCTACATTCTTTATTTCAATCAGGGTTATGGCTTAAAAGTTTTCTGCTTTTAGCATTCTTTTTTTTCTTTTTTTTTTTTTTTTCCAGTTCTGGGGGTTGAACCCATGGCCTTGTGCTTGCATGCTTTGCAAGTGCTGTACCACTGAGCTGCACCCTCAGTCCATTTTTTCACTGTTTTTGAGACAGTGTCTCACTAAATTACGCAGACTGCCTCTGGTGTCAAACTTGAGATCCTCCTGCCTAGGCCTCCCAAATTGCTGGGATTACAGGCATGCACCACCTCGCCAGGCTCTGCTTTTAGCATTCTTATGCATTTATTAGTTGGGATTCTATATAAAAGGACAGTCTCGCATGAACTATTTGGTTACAGTATTTTGAATTATAATTTGCACGGGAAAGACAGGAAAAATCATGATTATTTCAGAGTTGGTGACTTATCAATCTCCAAAGATCATCAATGAGTTGTTGTTGTTGTTGTTAGGTGCCGTCAAGTCGGTATCCGACTCATAGCGACCCTCTGTACAACAGGGGAAACACTATTGTCAGTGCTTCTCTGCTGTGCATAGGGTTTTCAATGGCAGATTGATTTTTGGGAGGGGGTTGCCAGGTCCTTCCCAAGCCTACAGCTTGTGGTGTTCCCAGGCGGTCTCCCATCCAGGTACTAACCAGGCCCGACCCTGCTTAGCTTCCAAGATCTGACGGGATCGGATGCCACAGGGCGACCCTCATAGGGTTTTCAATGGCTCACTGTTTCGGGATTGTCTTGGGAGTGGATTGTCAGGCCCTTCTCCCATTTTTGCAGTGCTGGGAATTGAACTCGGGACCTCAGAGACTGCAGTGCAGCACTCTACCAACTGAGCTAAATCCCAGCCCTTATCAATGAGTTAGAGGCTTTTTTAATATTGGAAACTCATCACTTTTGGTTATGTATTTGATGTTCTTTTAATCCATTACAGTCATTATTCTTTTTGATATTTGGATTGTCTCATTTTAGGCCAGTTGGCGCCTTCAGGGCATTTTCTGTTTTCTGTATTTTTTTTTAGAAATGGGTATTCTTGTCAAAATGTCAGGTCTGTCCAATTTAATTCTGTCTTTCTCATTTGACCCTAAATCTCTCAGCAATTAGAAGAAATTGTCAACTTACCTTGACTTTCCCCATTTAATAAACACCTTAACTGTCTAGTATTGAGCTACTTTGTGGAAACATTCTTGAGATGGCCTCTCCACCACTGCAAGAAAAGCCAGTTTTAATTACAAAACTTAATAGAGTTGTTTAACTCTAACCAAATCTGCAAGTCCAGTCTTGAAATCTTGGGTATTAGCTGTGCTTCTTCAAGGGAAAAAAGGGGAATAACAATGCAAAAGAGTAACCAGAAAATAATTATTCAATCTGAAAAAGAAACTTCAGATTTTAAATCTTTTTCTAAAGTAAAATATCATAAATAATTTCTAAAATGGATTCAGCTTAGCTCCTACTGTTGAAATGATGACTATCACTAAAGCATGTGGGAATGAGAGAACAAAATACAAACCCTGTGGCTCCCCCTCCTGGGAAAGACTGTTGTTCAGAAAACTTTGTTGTTCAGAAGAGTCAGCAATTTTTTAAATCTGTATTAATACTGTTTTTTATTCTTTTAGAGGTAAATAAATAGGTAAATAACATCACCTCCAACCAGATGCCGGGCCAAAACTTGGGGAGATTCCTTTGGCTTCTTCTTGCCCCTAGAGTGCTACTGATGCATGTAAAATCTCTCCAATCCTTGCTCTCTTTTCTTTTCCTCAGCCACTGCTACAGATAGACTTTGCATTTAGGTAAACTAGGTGATTGGCCTCCTAAATGCCTCTTGTCTTCACACTTCAGTTTTCACACGTCTAACAAAGGAATCTTTCTAAAACTTGATCACATTGTAGCCCTTGATTAAATCTTTAAGTAGCTACTGTTAACATTTAGAAAAAAATCCTAGTGAAGAAGGGACAATATAAAGAGTAGAAAGAAGGAGGGAGGGAACTAGTAGAGGGAAACAAAGATTGTGGAAGGTAGGTTGGAGAGGATAATCTCAATGTAAACAACACAACTTCATGAGTACATTGGAAAAATAGGGGAATATAACCCAAATATGCATTTGAGTTTTACTACGTATTTAGTCATAAAACTCCATAAACCTTATGGGTTGATGAAAGTGTTGCCAGACATGATGTAATGAATGCATAATGGAAAAAGCCAATGCTGTATTTCTCCATACCCCATCATCATTTACTAATAAAGGGGGATAAAAAAATAAATGAAAAGTAAAAATGAATACAAAAAACAGTAAAAAAAAATCCAAATATCTTAGCATGGAATATAAAACCTTTCATGATCTAGCCTCTAACTTCCTGTCTTCCTATTTGCTGTCTCATCTGCCACCCCCAGGACTCCCTGGCCCCACACCCAATGCTCTAACAACATGAAACACTGGTAGAACTCTGATCACACTATGCTCTAAAGACTGCATTTAAACAAGTTGTTCCTTCCACTTATAATAACCTCTATTCTATTTTCAAATGGTTAATGAAGCTTCATTCTTCTAAAGTCAATTCTGATGCCATCTCCTCTGGGAAGCTTTACCTGATTTCTTCCATACTCAAGAGTACATTAACTGTCCCCACAATCCCATGGGTTCCAAGGCAGACGTCTTATGTAGTGATCCCTAATCTACATGACATTTATTCTCTCTCATATGCTAGCATCCTCATATGTTTAATTTTTGTCTCCAGCACCCCACACCATGCTTGAGTATACCCTCAATGAAGGTTTGCTAAGAGAATAAGTATATGATTGAATACTTTAAACCCAGTATTCTTCAAACATGTTTTTCAAAGCCATACCAATTTATATATACTCCAACAAAAAGATACCTGAGTTTCCTGTTGTTCCACATCTCCACCAACCCTAAGCATTGTCACACATTTATATTTAACACAATGTGGTGGGTCTGTAATGGTATCTCATTGTAGTTTTACTAAGTCTTTAATGTGCTGATAGACAAAATATTAAGGAAACCCTTTTTTATCACACACATTCATTAATATTTCCTAACAATATAGCAAATGGAGCAAATGTGGAAGCCTTGCAGACAAACTTTTTCAAGGAACAGTAAGAGAATCAACAAGTCTGGGCAAGATGAAGGAATGTAGTCAAGATCTAGGAATCAGAACCAGAACTGACCTCCTCAAATTTAGGTGTTTATATGAAAACCCAGTGTGCAACCATAGCATCCTAGCATCTGATCCCACATGATCTCGGAAGCTAATCAGGGTCCACTGCTGATGTCAGATGGATATTAGCTGAAAGCAGAGAATACCAGAAAGGTGTCTCTCCATGTTTTAATGACTATGCAAAGACATTTGACTTTGTGGATCATAAACATTATGGATAACACTGCAAAAAATGGGAATACCAGAGCACCTAATTGTACTCATGAGGAATCTTTGTGTGAACCAAGTGGCAGTTGTTCAAATAGAACAAGGAAACCCTGCCTGGTTTAAAGTTGAGAAAGGTGTGCATCAGGGCTGTATCCTTTTACCATCTCTTTTCAATTTCTATGCTGAGCAAATAATCTGCGGAGCTGGACTTTATGAAGAAGAACATGGCATCAGGATTGGAGGAAGACTTATTAACAACCTGTGTTATGCAGATGACACAACTCTCCTTGCTGATAGTGAAGAAGATTTGAAACATTTACTGATGAAGATCAAAGAACATAGCCTTCAGTATGGACTGCATCTCAACATCAACAAAACAAAAATCCTTACAACTGGGTCAGTATGCAACTTCACAATAAATGGAGAAAAGGTTGAGGTTATCCAAGATTTTGCTTTACTTGGTTCTACAATCAACAACTGTGGAAGCAGCAGTGAAGAAATCAAAAGACACTGCATTGGGAAAAGCTATGGCAAAACATCTCTTTAAAGTATTGAAAAGTAAAGATGTCACATTGAAGATGAAGGTACGCCTGACTCATGCCATGGTATTGTCAGTTGCATCCAATGGTTGTGAAAGCTGGACATTGAACAAGAGAGACAGGAAAAGAACTGATGCTTTTGAATTATGGTGCTGGAGATGTCCATTGAATATACCATGGACTGCCAAAAGAACCAATAGATCTGACCTAGAAGAAGTGCAATCAGAATGCTCCTTGGAACCAAGGATGGCTACACTGCATCTTATATATCTTGGACATGTAGTCAGAAGGGACCAATCCTTAGAGAAGGACATCATGTTTGGAAGTGTGGCAGATCAACAAAAACAAGGAAAACCCTCCACTAGATGAATTGACACAGTGTTTGCAACAATAGACTGAAACATAAATAAGATCATGTGCCTTGCACAGTGTTGGGGAGTATTTTCGTTCTCTCATGGGTTTGCTATGAGTCAGAAGGGACTTGGCGGCACCTAACAACAACCACCTAAAATTACTTATTTTACACACACACACACACACACACACACACACACACACACACACACATGGGGCTGGGATTTAGCTCAGTTGGTAGAGCACTGCACTGCAGTCTCTGAGGTCCCGAGTTCAATTCCCAGCACTGCAAAAATGGGAGAAGGGCCTGGCAACCCACTCCCAAGGCAATCCCGAAACAGTCAGCCATTGAAAACCCTATGAGGGTCACTATGAGTCGGATACTGACTTGACGGCACCTAACAACAAAAACAACAACCATATATATATATATATATATATATATATTTGGGAGAAGGACCTGGCAACCCCCTCCCAAAAATCAATCTGCCATTGAAAACCCTATGAACAGCAGAGAA
>VMDO01009770.1:0-27978 GCA_007922755.1 Pedetes capensis
CTTAACCCTTCTGTTCTCTCTGGGTTCTTTACCTTCCCCTAGGGAATAGAAACCTCCTTATGCAGAGTCACCAAGGAATGCAGGGAGAGAGGAAGAAGAGAGACCGGGTGGAAGAAGAACAAGAGAAACATTTTAAAAGTAAAAATGTCCAAGCAGAAAAATTCAAGTAACATAGAAAAACCTGAGAGTAAAACATTTGAAATACTGAGAGCTTTTTTTTTGCCCTTCCTGACACCAGATACATAGTAGGGCGCTCTAGTAATGGCTCCTGCTGTTCTGCCATGATGAAGAAGCCACGTGCATCTCTGAGGACATTGGAAGGGCATTTTCAAAAGAGTCCCACACCCTGTCCAAGGCATTGATCCATTTATAAATCGAAGACCCTAGGCCCACATCACCACTAGGTGCCCAAGGCTGATGTCACACCGGGTGTGCCCTAGTTTGAATAAAACTAGAGGGACCATGCACCCACCCTCTCTTCTTCCACAAGCTCTCTTCTTCCACACACCCCCTTCTTCCTCTCCATTCTCCTCTCCAGTAACCATGTACATGCCTCTGCCCGCCATCTTTTCTCAGCTGGCCATCTTCTCTGCCTATCCAAAGCACTTTTCCTTCGAAAACCCTGAGTAATTCTCCTGTTCTCTGGCTCCTTTAACTTCCCCTGGGGAACAGAAATCTCCTTATACTGATTCACCCAGGAAACACAGGTTTTTCCTTTCCAGGTTTACATAAGCTTCTTCAGGTGCCTCAGTTTCCCCAGTAATTATTCCTTAAAAGTATAGTATCTTTTTTCTTCTTCTTCTTCTTTTTTTTTTTTTTTGCGGTACTGGGGGTTGAACCCAGGGCCTGGACCACTGAGCTGCACCCCCAGCCCACTTTGTAGGTTTTTTATTTTCTGAGACTGGGTCTCGCTAAATTATACAGACTGCCTCTGGTCTTGAACTTGCGATCCTCCTGCCTCCGCCTCCCCAGCAGGTGGGATTACAGGCGTGTGCCACCGCGCCTGGCTAAAAGTATAGTATCTTTAACAAACCTGTTCCATACTCTCTACTATAACTTCTGTGTCGAGTATAAATTCTTTTATATGCTGAATACAAGGACTGAGGTTTTGCTGCCAGATTCCTGGGTCTGTGCTCTGAACCCACCTACCCATCCTCCCCACATCTCGCCAATAACACCAGCACTCAGGAGCCTGAGGCACAAAGATCTCAAGTTCCAGTTCAGCCTGAGCTACACAGTAAGTTCCAAACCAGCCTAGGGTATATATCAAGAGCTTGTCTCAAAATAAAATTTAAGAAGGGCTAGGGATGTAGCTTACTGATAGAGCACTTGCCTGGCATGCCCAAGGCCCTAGGTTCAGTCCCCAGCACTAAAAAAAGGCAACATGGCACATTCCAACACCACCTCTCTAGTTCTGGCACCAAGTGGGTGTCCAACAATTCAACACTGTCCACCAAGGGTTAACATCAGTTCTCACAAGTTAAAGGACTTCGTCTTACAAGATCACCCCAACTTCAGACACCAGTCACAAATCCTGAACAACCATACTCCCGACCAAGCACTTATAAGTCAGGGGTTCCTGAGATTTGGGTTTGATAATTACTAGAATAGCTCGTGGGCTGGGGTTTAGCTCAGTGGGTAGAGTGCTGTGCTGCAGTCTCTGAGGTCCCGAGTTCAATTCCTAGCACCACAAAAATGGGAGAAGGGCCAGGCAACCCACTCCCAAGGCAATCCCAAAACAGTCAGCCATTGAAAACCCTATGAGGGTCACTATGAGTCGGATACTGACTTGACGACACCTAATAACAACAAGAATAGCTCATAAAACTCAGGAAGGCCAGACATGATGGTACACACATGTAATCCAGCACTCAGGAACTACAAAAAACCAAAACCAAAACAAACAATAACAACAAAACTCCCCAGGAATGCACTTTATTTATGTATTTATTTATTTATTTATTACTGTACTAGGGGTTGAACCCAGGGCTTTGCGCTTGCATACTTTGCAAGTGCTGGGCCACTGAGTTGCACCCCCAACCCATTTTTTCCCCTCTTTTGAGACAGGGTCTCTCTAAATTACACAGACAGCCTCTCGTCTTGAACTTGCAATTCTCCTGCCTCTGGCTACAAGGCACTTATTTATGTTTCCTTATTTATACTAGGGAGAAAGACCCAGCAGCCCACTCCTGAAAACCCTATGAACAGAGAAGCACTGTGAAATATTGTGCCGGAAAACAAGCCCCTTACTCAGGAAGAGTTCCCTCCTCAAAGTAGAGTTGACCTTAATGATGGAAATGGGGTGAAGCCCCTGGAACCTCCTTTTGTTGATGTGGCTTGACTTGAAATGAGAAGAAACACAGTGTCTGCAACAATGGGCTCAAATATAAACACTGTGTACATGGCAGAGTGTCGGGTAGTGTTTCCTTCTATTATACTTAGGCTCACTACGAGCCAGATCCTACTCAATGGCACCTAAGAACGTTTATTATAAAAGATACAACTTAGGAACCAGGAAATAGAAGAGATGAATAGGGGAAAGAGAGTATGGGAGTAGAGGAGGAGCCTCCATGTTTTTTCAGGGCATTCCTCTTAGTACTTTGCTATGTTCACCAACCCAGAATCTCCTCAAAGCATGCTGTTTTGTTATGTAGCGTGGTATTTAAACCCTTGGTCATGAATGATTAAGTCAATCCCCGGCCCTTCTCTCTTCTCCAGAAGTCCAGGGATGGGGCTGATTGTGATGCCTTGGTTTCTATGGTGGCCAGCCCCCCCCCCCATCCTTCAAGCTATTTAGGGGCCATCAGCCTCTAGCCTCTGCACATGTCATTAGGATGTAAAAGACACTTTTATCATTCTGGAGATTCAAAGAGGTTTAGGACCTGTAGGCCAGGAACTAGAGGCAAAGGCCAAATATGTATTTCCCATTGTACCAAGGACACCAGGACTTTCACTCGAACAGAAATGTTAATGGGTTTTGTTTTGTTTTGAGACAGGCTTTCTATATAGCCCAGGCTGGCCTTGAACTCAGATCCTTCCATCTCAGCTTCCGAGTGTTAGGATTGCCCAAGTCCCCAGGGAATTTAAAACACAGGCTAAAGCAATTTATAGTTCATTTGCATTCTAATGTTGCGTTAGAAAGGTCGGGGCTGAGGCTGTAGGTCAGTGGTGAAGTGTGTGCTTAGCACGCAGGAGGGCCAGGCTTCAATCATCAGCACACACACAAAACATTGCTGTAGTTTGCTGGGCGTAGTGGAGCACGCCTATCATCCCAGCACTGAGAAAGCAGGAGGATCGCTGCAAGGTTGAAGCCACCTGGGCTACAAAGTGAGTTCCAGGCCCGCTGGGGCTACATAGTAAGACCCTGTCATCAATCAATCAATCAATACATATAGTGCATAAATGTATAAATAAATGACAAAAACAGCAATTCTAAGATGCGTGTGGGCTGGGATTTAGCTCAGTTGGTAGAGCGACTGCGCTGCAGTCTCTGAGGTCCTGAGTTCAATTCCCAGCACCACAAAAATGGGAGAAGGGCCTGGCAATCCACTCCCAAGGCAATCCAGAAACAGTCAGCCATTGAAAACCCTATGAGAGTCACTATGAGTTGGATACCTACTCGATGGCACCTAACAACAGTAACAACAACAAAAGATGCATGTGGTGGCACACACTAGTAATCCCAGCACTCAGGCGTCTGAGGCAGGAGGATGGTGGGTTTCATGCCAGACTGGGCTACATAGTAGGACCCTGTCTGGAAGGTGACAAATATGTATATATATGTATCATCAAAAGGTATGCGAGTATGGGAAAGTCCGGGTGGAAAGAGTGGTTGTTCTGTTCCTGCCACAAGGTGGCAGCAGAGTGACACCAAAGCTGAGTTCTGAGTCCTGAAAGGCAGGGTGGGGTCACTGTCCATTCACGCAACAGGCAACTTCTGACAGCTTTCTAGCTTTAATTGTGTGAATGTGGCAGAAGTAAGCCATCCCAATTCTGGACCCACAGAAACCGTGAGAGAATAGCTATTTGTTGTTGTTTCGAACTGCTATATTTTGGGATAACTTGTTAGTTGACAAAAGATAACTAATACACTATATATCATACCACTGCACCAAAATTTTTTTATGAGTATATATTCCTAAAACATGATGTTTTAAAAACAAAATGAAAATTGCTATGTCATAAATAAAAATTTAAGATTATTTGCCGGGTGTGGTGACATATGCCTGTAATCCCAGCGATTTGGGAACCTGAGGGAGGGGGATCACAGGTTTGAAGCCAGAGGCAGCCTGCATAATTTAGTGAGACCCTGTCTCAAGATAAAAGTAAAAATTGGGCTGTGGGTTCAGCTCCGTAGTAGAGGACTTGGCTAGCATGTGTAAGACCCTAGGTTCAACCCTCCAGTAATGGAAAACTCACCTCCAAATTTGGTTGCCATGGTGAGCCTGTAAGAGGTAATTAGGTTGCTAAGAGGAATTAATGCTTATCTCCCAGGAGTGAGTCATCTTGAGTATCCGGATTGTTACAAAGCAACTCCACTGCACCCCTTAAAGGCCACACCTTTAGCCTATGTTCTTATTATTTATGTATTGATTGATTGATTGCAGTAGTCGGGGGCTGAGCCCAGGGCCTCACCCATACTTTGCAAGTGCTCTACCACTGAGCTGCACCTCCAGCCCCTTTTTATTTTTTATCTTGAGACAGTGTCTCCAAGTTACACGGGCTGCCTCTGGCCTCAAACTGGTGATCCTCCTGGCTCTGCCTCCCAAGTTGATAGGATTACAGGCGTGTGCCACCGTGGCTGGCCTATGATTTGAGTAAGTTTCTTCCCCTCCAAATTTGGTTGCCATGGTGACAGTGTTGCCATGGGTAGCCTATAAGAGGTAATTAGGTTGCTAAGAGGAATTAATGCTTTTCTCCCAGGAGTGAGTCATCTCGAGTATCCGGATTGTTACAAAGCAACTCCACTGCCCCTGGTTTTTCTCACACCTTTCCACCCTTCCATCATGTTATGATGTGGCACAAGGCCTCACCAGAAGCCAAGCATGAGGCTGGTGTCATGCTCTTGGACTGCCTACCCCCCAAGGATCATGAGCCAAATAAATTTCCATTCTTTATAAATGACTTAGCTTCAGGTACTTTGATATAGGAAGAGAAAATAGACTAAGGCACCAACTTTTCTGGTATGCAATTCCTAGATTGACTTCTGTTTTCTTATTCAAACACAGATGCTACAGCTGCACATGATAAGGTGACAGGTGGGTGAGGGGGGCACATGTGGCACTCACTGGCAATGCCCAGAAATATCCTGGAGATGGCTAGAAGCAAGGAGAAGCATTGACATCCTGTTTGATTACGGAGGTGAGGGTGCCCAAGTCAGAGAACATTTGGATCATATTTCCTTTGACAAATATTTATCCAAGCCACCCATATGCCAGGTGCTATGGATTCAGTGGACTCTAAACTCAACATATAGGCTGGGCGGGGTGGCACATGCCTGTAATCCCAGCAACTCGGTGGGGGCAGGCGGGAGGATCACAGGTTCAAGGCCAAAGGCAGCGGGGGTAAGTAAAGGAGACCCTGATTCAGGGAAAAAAATTTAAAAAATGAGCTAGGGGTGCAGCTCAGTGGTCGAGCACTTGCAATGTATATGAGAGGTCTTGGGCTCAATCCCCATGTACCCCCCAAAATAATAAATACATATATATATATATATATATATATATATATATATATATAAAGTCAACATACAGTTAGGGGTTGGGGATGTAGCTCAGGGGTAAGGAATGCTAAATTTGTGTGCTTAGCATGTGCAAGGCCCTGGGATCAATTTTGAGCCCCAAAATAAATAAATAATAGGGACTGGTGATATAGCTCAGCGCTACCAAGCACTTGCCTAGAATGTGCTGAGGCCCTGGGTTCAATCCCCAGCACCAGGAAACAAAACCAAACAGAATAAATCGGTAATAAATAATGGCTGGGTGTGGTGGTGCTGGTGCGTGTCTATAATCCCACCACTTACAGAGGTGGAGGCAGAAGGACTACAAGTTCAAGGGCAGCCTGGGCTACGCAGCAAGACCCTGTTGCAAGACACCAAAACACCACCAACAACAACAATAATAAAGTCAGCATAGAGTTAAACAGAACAGCTGCACTACTTCCCAGGGTAAAGAGCTGAGTGGGGGGAAGGGGGCAAAATACAAAGACGCCAAGACGATCGCTATGCAGTTGAGCCACTTTGTGTGCATATTGACTTTATGCAGAGTCAACGATACAGATTCTAAATAAGTCAAAAGAGGTAGTGAAAATAGTTATTTAAGTGATGAAAGTAAGCCTTCCATCTTTTGCAGTCAATGCCCAGCATAAGCCTCAGGCAAGGATGAGGCGTGGCGTGTCATCTATTCCTCCCTCGTGTGGGGGAGGAAAAGTAGGCTGTTTCTCATCCATCTCAAGGGACCTGGCTGGCATCCCTATAACAAAACACAGCTTAATAAGAGAAACGCATCACAGGTTGACTCAGCCAAAGCTGTCCGTGACGCAGCCACCTTCAGAGCTGAAGACCCAGGAGACTGCACGTGTACACTTGTGTTTGATGAAGAATGCACAGTCACGTGGGAGTAGGATTGGTCACAAGCAGCATGATCTAAGGGGGATAACCTGGGGTCTGAGGGAGTCACCCAGCAAGGCCTGTTTGTCCAGATTCTTCCCTGCCTGAGTTCAGGGCAGGACCCCTCTGGAATGAGTTTCTTCACACCTGCTTCCACTCTAGGTAGATGAGCGCATTCCTTTATAACCTGACTTCCTATGGAAAGGCAGGACAAAGGTCAGAGTGGCTTTTCTGCTTCTGTGGTTTTCTCCATTGCTGAGGGGCCATATTTTAGGGTATCATGTTTTGAGCCCCAGCACTTGATTCCCATCTCTCACCGGGATAAGTGCATATTTCTTTTCAGTGCTGAAGATGGAACCCAAGGCCTTCTACACATTAGGCAAGTGCTCTACCCCTGAGCTACATCCCCAAACCTTGGTTTTTAGAGACAAGAAAAAATAGTTTTTCTCTGCTTAAAACTGAGGAGACGCCTGCCCTCCTCCTACCTGAGGTTGCTTAAGTTCAGCCCTTGGTTAAATCAGATCTCTTCAGCCAAACAGCATCCTGCATCCTAGCTTTTATGACCTAGAGATGCCTCCAAGATTTGGGGCTTTATTGCTTTTGACACGGAGATATTGTTCCAGACTTCCTGGTCCCTTGGGGCTTAACCTAGACTGCTTGTCCAGGCTATAACCTTGGCCTTGTTGTTGAAATTAAAGAAATGATATCATCCTTTGGGTCTGGCAGTTGTGATCCAGAGGGTCATACATGGATCAGCCATTTCTTCTGTAAACCCCCATGTTCCACATGCTCTGAAGTCTCCTGCCTCTGAAGTATCCAGACTCCCATGGCACCCACACCCAGCTGGTGGCCAACTGTCTGTTCTCCTGTGTACACTCTGGTGGGTTCAATATTTAAATGAGATACGATGTTGGGATTTGTTTTAAAATACACCAATTAAAAAACAGAGAGAGAGAGTTGAGCCAGGTATGGTGGGAAAACCCGTAATCCCAGCACTTGGAAGGCTGAGGCAGGAGGATCTCAAGTTCAAGGGCAGCCTGGGCTACATAGTGAGATCCTGTCTCAAGAAAATAAAAATAAAAATAAATAAATAAATAAAGGTGAATGGAGGTAGGATAAACAAAAATGATAAATGAAAATCACTATAATAGTTATAATCCAAGCAGGCAATGGGTCCAGAGATGGGGAGTCATACCTTTCGCTTCACTTTTGTGTATCTGTCTTTGAAATGTTCCTTGAAAAAATGAAAATTCAAAACATAACAATATTTGACTCAAAGAAAAAAAATCAGTATGGGCTGTGGGAGTAACTCAGTGGTAGATTGCTTTCCCATCTGTAGTTTTTGCTTTTTGGGTTTTTTTGTGGCACTGGGGGGCAAATCCAGGGCCTCACGCACACTTTGTTAAGTGCTCTGTCACTGAGCTGCACCCGCAGCCTCTTTCTTTACTCTTTATCTTGAGATAAAAGGGTCTCAAGGGTCTCACTAAGTTACGCACGCTGCCTCTGGCCTCAAACCTGTAATCCTCCTGCCTCAGTCTCCCCATTCACTGGGATTACAGGCTGCACGACCACGCCCCACTCAGCTGTGGTATTGGTCCCCAGCATCGAAAAAGATATAACTTTAACACTCGAAACAACGACTCTTGTTTTTTCTCTGTAATTGCTGTGTTAGCTTAGTTATGCCCTCATTTGTGAGCTCATTTAATGGTCTCAACAAACCTGTGAGGAAGATCCTGACTTAGTTTTCACCATACACATACGGAAACTAAAGCTGGGGGTGCAATCACTCCTTTGCTGTTGTTAGATGCCTTCGAGTTGGGTTCGACTCATAGCCACCCTATGTACATAGAAGGAAACACTCCTCAACGCTGTGCGGTGGCCGGCAGTATGTCAGTGCTTCTCTGCTGTTCATAGGGTTTTCAATGGTTGATTGTTTCAGGATTGCTTCGGGAGTTGGCTGCGCGGCCCTTCTCCCATTTTTGCGGTACTGGGGATCCAAACCAGGGCCTTAGCGCAGCGCAGCGCAGCAAATCGAACAGGAGTTGGAACCTCGGTTTACCTCTGCCCTCACTTGCTCTCTAAGACCAGCTGGGTAGGGAGAGATCAGGAAAGGAACCGCACTTGCCGTAGACAGCGGTGTTGGCGGGGTTCCCCGGTCCCGCTGACCTCTCCGGCCTCTCGGCTGGGACCAACCGAAATCCCAAGAGGAGAAACAGGTGGTACGGGACAGGGTAGGCGCGCCTTCTCTGCGCGCCCATTGGACAAATCCAATCTGCCTGGCGCCACCCGCACCACCCCAGCCCCGGCGATTCTGGCAGAGGCCACGTGCGTCCCCCGAAATGTCAGGCCGCGCGGCGGGTGTGGCCTGGGATTCCCAGGGCGGGGAGGGCGCTGGGTGTCCTTGAGCAGAGAGGGGAGGTGACTCGAGCAGCGGAAGACGCAGAATGAGGGCCCTGCGGGTGAGGGTCCCCCCACGGGCTGAGCCGCCCCCTCGGCCCTTAAGACCTCACCCCGACGCGACCCCCTTCGGGGTCTGGGACGCCCTGCTGCGCAGCCTGTCCCCTCCCCCACAGCTCAAGCTGCTGAGATAGCGGGAACCCCTGACACGCCCCAGCACCCCAGGTTTACACCTCCCTTCATCCAGGGATCCTTTAGCATCCCCGAGAAACCCGACCCTTAACTGGGGCACCGTAGGCCCCCTGGGGAACCCCGAGGGGCCTCCAAGCCAGTCCTGACGTCCCCAGGGCCTTCCTCCCATTAGCTGACTCAGGACATCCCCGACTGGCCCCCGGGCCTTGGGCTCCCAGAACAGGTGCCTCCCTCTCGTGTCCCCTGGCCTCCCAGGGCCCCCTAGACAGCAGCGAGGCCCCGCCGGCCTTTCCGGGCCCCAAGGGACAGGCGCCCGCTCCCCACACTCGCAGCCTTTGACATCTCGCTAGGGACTGGACGGTCCCCACGTCCCGGCCTGGGCGGGCGACCCTCCATCCGGACCCACGCGGGGACCCCCTCCAGGCGCCCGCACCCCGTCCACCCCCTCTTCCTGCAGGTCTCCCGGGAGCTGATTCGCTCCTTCAGCTCAACCTCCCGGCAGCGGTTCCAGAACCGAGTGGCTGAGAAGCAGAAGCTCTTCCAGGTGGGCGGGGCCCGGGGCGGGGCGTCCGGGCCCGGGGCGGGGCGTCCGGGGCGATAGAAGCCAGCGGGGATGAGGTTTGGGAAGCAACCTGCAGCCTCTTCTTCCCCAGGAAAAGAATGACCTCCCGGTGCACTTGAAGGGTGGGGCGACCGACAACATCCTGTACCGACTGACCATGGCTCTGACGCTGGGGGGTGAGTGCTGGGCCCCCTGGGGGGGGCTGGTTCCTGAGATCTCCTTTGGGAAGAGGACTGGAGAGTGTCCTGGCTGGGGGTAGGTGGTGTTGAGTCTTGAGCTGGCCAGGTTTGGGGATGAGGCTGAAGCTGGAGCTTGAGGAGGAAGCGACCCAGGACTTGGGCTCACACCCCAGGAGCGAAGAGGGGCTAGTGGTGGGTCTGGGGCACCAGCAGGATCTGAGGACAAAGCTCCTGGCCTGGCCACAATCAAGGCCAGGGGGTCCCTACCAGGAGTCCCATTTGGGAAGGAGGCTGGCCTGAAATGGAGCAGGTGACTGGAGAACCTGCAGAGGGGCCTCAAAGCCCGAGGTGAGGTTGAGAGAAGGGACTAGGGGTCTCATTCTGTATCTACCACCCCCTCTTCCCAGGCTCTGCCTACAGCGTGTACTGCCTTGGCTGGGCTTCCTTCCCCCACAAGAAGTGAGACCAAGAGGCTTGAAGGACCTGGGGAACTCGGACAAATGTCAATAAACTCTCGGGCTTCTTGGAACCCCCACCCAGCTCTGGCTTCTTGGCGTGAGTGTCTGCAGCCCATCCTCCCACCAGCCAAGGGTGCTGCTTTTGTGGGTGGCCCATTGCCCTGGCCCTTGGTCCTTCCTGCTGGACCAGGGGGGCTCCTCGCAGGCCTCAGCTGGAGCCTCCAAACAGCACTCCTGAGCTGGGCCCTGGGGCCTGGGAGGGGCGTCCATGAGTGGAGAGGGGTTTTGTACCCTGGGAGACCCAAGGGTGGGGAGGAAGATGCTGAGCATGGTTCATGATGCAACAGGGTCAGAGCCACAGGAGGACAGAGATTGGCCCCAAGACTGAAGCTCAAAGAGATGCAAACAGGGCCCTGGGGTCGGGCACAGGGTGGCACAGAGACTCCCGACCAGCCCCGGCTTGGGCAGCAGCAGCAGCAGCAGACATCACCTGGGCTGCAGGGTCTCAGTCTGAGCCTCCACGGACCTGGTGGGGTCTCGGAAAGAACCCGGCTACAGCCCAACTGGAACCCAGTATGAGAGAAAAGCAGCAGAGGAGAAAAGGAACAGATAGGAAAAGGGAGAGATAGGCAGCTCCAGCCCCAAGGCCAGATGTGAAGACCTGTCACACCACTCCTGCCCCGGCCCACTCACAAGGACCCAGACTTCCTCCTCCTCAGAGCCTGAGCCACCCCTCAACTCCCAGCACAGAAAGCAGACCCCACAGGGAACAGCAGCCAGGATGCGTTTATTCCCCCGCTGGGCCTGGCAGGCTGGGAGCAGAGCACAGGCAAAGGCACTGGGGTGTGTGGGCCAGCAATGGCCTGGAGTTTATTTGGCCGCCTGGATGGTAATTGTGAATGAGTGTGTGCCAGGGTATGTAGGCACTGGAGTGATCTTACCAAACCCAGACAGGGCCCTCGGGGGCATGGAAGTGACATGAGTGCTGGGCTTGGCACAGGGACAGAGAGAGGTAATGGAGTGGGTGTGAGACAGTGGGGTGGGGTGGCCCTTGGGCAGAGTACACTAGCATGCCTGAGAGCCGCGGAAATTCAGGGTAGGGCAAGCTGGGGCACGCTGGGCCCTGGCTGCCTACTGGGAAGCTGGGTGCCCAGGGCTGGGAGAAGGAAAGGCCTCTGGGTAGCAGGGCGTGACAATGAAGACATGACCTCAGGCAGGATCAGCCCTGGAGAGACCCAGGGTCCATGGTGGCTCGACAGCGAGGCAGTGAGGGGTCAGGTGTGCGCTTCCCACTCAGGAATACATAGTCAGCTGCAGCCACTGCAGAGAAGGAGGCGGAGTGGTGAGGAGCAAGGAATCCCGGAGTACTAGGCGCCGGGGCTGCTGGGCAAATAGAATGGAGCGGGCCAGGGCTCAGGAAGTGGGTTCTTACCTCCTGGATGTTCACCTGGATTTGTCCAGTGCCATCTTTGTCGAGAGATTTGAAGGCACCTGGAAAAGAGAAGGTTTGAGGGGGGTGGGCGGTGAGAGTGGAGACTGACTCTTTGGATAATATTATACTAATAATATAGAGCGCTGGGATTTAGCTCAGTTGGTAGAGTGCTGTGCTGCAGTCTCTGAGGTCCCGAGTTCAATTCCCATCACCACAAAAATGGGAGAAGGGCCTGGCAATCCACTCCCAAGGTAATCCCGAAACTGTCAGCCATTGAAAACCCCATGAGGGTTGCTATGAGTCGGATACCGACTCGACGGCACCTAACTAACAATAATATACAAGATAATGATGATAATGATCACAACTACACTGGGCGCTGTGGCCCATGCCTGCAATCTCACCAACTAGGAAGGCTAGGATTGTGAGTTTGAGGCCAGAGGCAGCCTGTGCAATTTACCAAGACCAGGTTGGAAAATAAAAAGTAAAAAGTGGGCTAGGGGTGCAGCTCAATGGTAGAGCACTTGTCTAGCATGTGCAAGGCCCTGGATTCAACCCCCCCCCCAGTACTGCAAAACAAACAAACAAACAAACAAATGCTAGCACTGTCTAAAGTGGTTTCCATATATAAATATATATACTTTGTTGTTATCATTAGGTATAGTTGAGTTGGATTCAACTCATAGCGACCCTATATACAAAAGAATGAAACAGTACCCAACACAGTGCCATGCATGTGATCTTTTTAGGTTGAGCCCATGGTAGCAAACATTTGTGTTTCTTCTCATTTTGAGTCATACCACATCAGCAAATGGAGGTCCCACGGGCTCTACTCCATTCTCCTCATTAAGGTTGACTCTTTCTTGATGCTGGGGAGCTCATTTTCTGGCACTGTATTTGACAGTGGTTCTAATAAGAGTTTTCAATGGCTAATTGTTTTGAGAGTGGGCTACAGGGTCCTCCCCTTCCAAAAAAAATTTGTCTATTTATTTATTTAATGGGAGAAGGACCTGGCAGCTCACTCTTGAAATAATCCCAAAACAATCATTGAAAATCTTACAAACAGCAGAGAAGCACTGACATCATGCGGGGCATGACACAATGTTGAGGAGTGTTTCATTCTGTTGTACATAGGGTCGCTAGCAGTAGGACTTGACTCAACAGCACCTAACACCACCATCATATATATATGTTTGCTTGTGGTTTTTTTTTTTTTTTTTTTTTTTTGAGACAGAGTCTCACTGTGTAACCCAGGGTGGCCTGGAACAAGTGTCAATCCTCCTGCCTCAGCCTCCCAGGTGCTGGGATTATAGGTGTGTGCCACCACACCTGGCATGCTTTCAATATATTATTAACTCACTGAATCCAATCCTGTGAGAAAAGTGTACTTTCAAGATGAGGCATGGGGCTAGGGGTATAGCTCAGTGGTAGAGCACTTACATAGCATGCCTGAGGCCCTGGCTTCAATCCCCAGTACCCTCAAATAAATAAGTAAAATAAGGCACAGAGAAGTGAAGTGCTGCAGCTCACCCAACAAGAAAAAGCAGACCCAGCCTCTCCTGACATTTCTGCTACATCCTCTCTAGCTCCAAACAGGCCACTAAATGGAAGCAGCTCTGCAGACTCCACTTTCTGCCCCTAGAATCTGGTGTGGTCCTCTCTCCTGCTCCGAAACTCAACTCCATTTCCCCACCCACAGTCACAATCAGGCAAAGAGGTGCCTACACTATCTGCTTCTTACTGCAGTGTGGCTCAGTTACCACCTTCAGCCCACACACACAGTGTCCTGGCCACCACCTTTGCTGCAGCCTTCTTGCTAGAAAATCCAGGGGCCATTTCTCAAGCTTTCTTTTCTTTCTTTCTTTCTTTTTTTTTTCGATACAGGGGTTGAATACAGGGTCTCACGCTTGCATGCTTTGCAAGTGCTGTACTACTGAGCTGCAACCCCAGCCCTTTTTTTTTTTTTCCCTTTTCCTTTTTAGTTTTTGAGACAGAGTCTCGCTAAATTTCGCAGACTGCCTCTGGTCTCGAACTTGCGATCCTCCTACCTCTCCATCCCGAGTCACTGAGATTACAAGCGTGCACCACTG
The DNA here is from genome assembly GCA_007922755.1 of Pedetes capensis. Classification (NCBI taxonomy): domain Eukaryota; kingdom Metazoa; phylum Chordata; class Mammalia; order Rodentia; family Pedetidae; genus Pedetes; species Pedetes capensis. The sequence goes on from VMDO01009770.1 coordinate 13,918, forward strand.
CACCCAGCTCTCAAGTTTTCTTATAGGTGCCTTTTGGCATTCTCTGCCTAGCTGTGCATTCCCACCTTCCCTGCACATCCCTTGCATCTCTCTTTTCTTTTTGTTTTGTTTTGTTTTTTGAGACAAGCTCTTGCAATGTAGACTAGGCTGGCCTCAACTCACAATCCTTCTGCCTCTGCCTCCTGAATGGTAGGATTATAGGTGTACACCTCCATGCCTAGCTTTTCCTTTTCTTTCTTTTTGTTTTTTTGAGACAGTCTCACTATGTAGACCAGACTGACCTCGAACTTGCATCGGTTCTCCTGATTTAGCCTCCTCAGTGTTGGGATTACAGGCATGTGCCACCACACCCAGTGGCTCTCACACTCTTAATGCACTGTCTTCTCTAGGCTCTTGGGAGACCAGAGGATCTTCCTAAGCAAAACCTGGCCCTGTTTCTGCCCTACTTAGAACCTGTCATAGTTCACCAATGCTGCTAGTAAAGTCTGAGCACCCTTGAACTTGGCATTCACAGCCTTGCATGGCCTGACCATGCCCAGTACTTCTGCTGCTTCTCAGTCTACTCAGCCTGGATCTCAGACAGATCCAAGTTCAAATTCTGGTTTTCCACCTTCCTAGCAGAGTGGCTGTGAGCAGGCAATTTTGTCTTCCTGAACCCTATGATCATTTCCATAAAATGGGGACAACAGCCAGGTGTGGAGGCATACACCTATCCTCCCAGCACTCAGCAGGCTGAGGCAGGGGGATCATGAGTTAGAGGCCAGCCTATCTAGCATAGCCAGTTCCAGGCCAGCTTGAGATACATAGGGAGACCCTGTGTCACAAAAAAAAAAAAAAAAAAAAAAAAAAAATCTTATTTCTCACAGATGTCTTCACTCACTAATGTCCAACATTCTATTTCTAGGACAGGAACGAATTCACCAATTATTATTTCTTAGAGGTTAGATCAGACTCACATGCATGCATGTGTAAAACTAGTGTTGTGAACAATTCTGTATAGTGAGTTACTGTCCTATAAATAGGATGCTGAGCTTTAATGGGTAAGGATTCAGTGTATTAATGCCCATAAAAGCCTTTGTGGGAGGCGATGTAGTTGAGTGGCACAGTGTGTATTTAGCATGTCCAAGACCTTGGGTTCAACAACCCAAAACAAACAAAGCACCTCTCACAACCTAGTCCCTACTGTGCCTGCCCACCCACCACTTCGGCACTTTCTGAATCCAACAAAAAGTACCAAAGGACCATCTTCTCTTTCCCTTCTGGGGCTTCTCACAAGCCGTCCCTCAGGCTGTGGCATTCTGCCCTAAGCTTCCTTTCTCCACTCCGATCGTTCTCACTAGGCTCCCCCATTGTGTCCATGCCAGTCCCAGCTGGCACTAGTTGGTGACTTGTCAGTGGACAAGTTCCACTGGACAGTGAGCTCCATGAGGGGCAGGAACGGGGGCTGTGTCGATCACTGCTGGGCCCTGGCACTGCCCACCTCAGTGACAGACTCCGGGGAGACCTTGGCCAATGGAGGTTGAACAAACCCTGCCCAGAAAGAGAGCTGGGGTGTCACTCACGGAACATGGCATCCAGCCTGACCAGGCAACTGATGAAGTTGTCAAAGTCCATGTTCCCCGACTCGTCTGAGTAGCGCCGGATGATCATGTTGTAGAGATGCTCGTTCAGGTGGAACCCTGCCAGCGGTTGTGTCCCTTAGAGGAGGGGACCACGCGGCCCAGCCCACTCCCGCTCCCAGGACTCGGGCTGCCTCACCCACCCTCCTCCAGCCTCCAATGCCCTGCACCCTACCTGCTGCCTCAAAGGCCCCTGGGAGTTCACTGCTGCAGATCGTCCCTGACCGGTCAACGTCAAAGCGTTTGTATATGGCCTGTGGGGACCGAGAGATAGGGTCCGATTGAGCTTCATGAGGGCTTGGGGGAGGTGCTCGGAATGTCACAGGGTGCCACACACCTGCCACTTTTTGATGTTGTTCCACAGGTACTTGAATTCCTCAAAGCCCAGCTTGCCTGTGGTGTCACTCTGGGGGGAGGTTGTTAAGAGCAGTGTGACAGCTATATGGACGCTGAATGCACTGAGTCCATAACAATACAGCCCACTGGGGAGCCTGGGCTGGCATGCCAGCTCCCATTCAACCCCTGCTCTCATCACCCTCAGTGTGGTTTAGCGTCCGTTTTATCTACACATAATTCCAAACAAAGACTCTTTCTAACATGACCATAGGAAATTATAATGGGTTTCTCTAAACTATAAATTTCTCATCTGGAAAGGTTTGGTTGTTGTTGTTAGGTGCCTTTGAGTCAGTGTCTGACTCATAGTGGCCCTATGTACAATAGGCAAAATAGTATTGTTAGTGTTTCTCTGCTATTCATAGGGTTTTCAACAGCTGATTGGTTTTTGGGAGTGGGTTGCTGGGTCCTTCTCCCAGAAATTTCTCATATGGAAAGAACTGTTTGGTCCTCATTCATAAAATTTTTGGTAGTAACTCAATTTCATAAATGTTAGGACAAGTGAAACACAAGAATGTCTTAAAACTGTAAGGAGATAAAGTGAGAGTGAGTACTAGCTAGGTTTATAATAAAAACTGAATAAGAGGAGCTGGGAATACAGCTCAGTAGTAGACTACTTGGATAGCATGCATGAGGCCCTCAGCATTGCCAGAATAACAACAACAACAATAATAATAATTGAATGAGATACTGGTATAAATATGATTGTGTCCTTAGCTCACAGATGGTGTGGCATTTAATAAATTTTCACGAAATAACAATAATGGGCAAGATTTGTCAAGTTACCCAACATTCCAGATACTATGCTGAACAACTCAGGAATATCACTTTTCTCACTGAATCTTCAGGACACCAGTCCTATCAGGGTTATTCCCAGAGAAGGATACAGATTCAAAGCTGAAAAATCTACCCAAGTAAGATCATAACAGCGAATGTGTACAGACCACTGACTATGTGCTACGCACTGTGCTAAACCTTTCCCATATAGCTCCAGTTTGGTATCACCATTATCATTTTTCAGATTTTGCAGACAAGGAAACTAAGGCACACAAAGGGTTGGTAACCTGGCTAAGGAGTAGAGCTGGGATTATTTCACACTATGTACTATATGTGATCACATTACATATGTACGTATATGTTTGTCTAGATTGCCCTATTTGCTAGATGTATGTGTATCCAAGATTGGCTTATGACTGGCTCATATGCAAATATACGCCTGTGTTCCTGTGCACATTCCTTCATATACCACATCCACAGATGTGCTCTTGGAGTTATATATATCTGTAGGTGGGTGTTATAAGCTGGGACTCTCACGCCCAAAAGACCTGAGTCCAAATTCCTATCCTGCCATTTATTCTTATTTATAACTTCAGGTACATGACTAGGTTTGAGCCTCAGTTTCCTTACCTATAAATTGTAGTATAATAAATGTGCCCATCATCAGGGTATCTGTGGTTCAGCCCATTAACCTGAGTAATGTGCCACCTGATGCCATTCTTTATCGCCACGTGTGCCTAGGTGATTGTATTCTCATGTATGCATGTCCTTGTCTTTCTTTGAGTATGAAAGCATCCTGGCTGTCCCAAACCAACTCTCAGAAGATTCCCTCTTTGCAGGTGGGTATGGTGGTACACTCCTGGCACTTGGGAGGTTGAGGTGGGAAGACCTTGAATTTGAAGCCAACCTGGACTACATAGTAAGATCTTTTCTTAAGAAAACAAAGACAGAAAAAGAGTCCCTTTTCACCCAGGGGCTCCCCCAGGCTGCCCCCAAAAGGATACATCCATCACGGCCACCATGCTGCGACATGTGTCAAGGCCAAAACCATCAGTTTTCAGATCAGGGTCTGTGCAGGACAGGTTGAAGTTCAGCAGCCAGCGATCACAGCCACCCCAGCCCCTAGGCTTCTAAACCTTCCCCATGCCTTGATCCTGGTCACTCACGTCGGGTCACGACTTTGTTGAGAATATTCATGAGTTCTGTGGCACTGACCTCCATGTCCTGTGGGTAGAAGTTAGGAGTAGGTTAGGGGTGACTGAAAAAGGTCTGGACTTGTCACTAAGGAGAATAGGAACTTTGGGATTTGTCACAGTCAAATATGTGTGTGAAAGGGTAGATCAAGGGAAGGTATGGAAGGGTTAGGACACTACCAGGGGCCCTAGGTTACTTACATCTCCAGCCAGCTGGGCAAAGAGTCTCCGGAACTGCCGGACCTCCTCACTCTCGTTGGCCTCAATGTTGGAGTAATGGGTGCGCGGGGGCTGCAGAGGGAGGAGATCTCAGAGCAGGTGTGCAGAAGGGTGCCCTCGCTCCCCACATGCAAGCACCGGAGGGGAAAAGTCAGAGTGGGCTGGGCCGCCTGAAGATCAGAGTATTGACTAAGGGGTGGTCAGGGCACGGGAAGTATGGCATATGGCATGGCTGAGCCCCATGGCTAAGTTTAGGGACCTGGCAAGGGAGGGACTTAAGGGCAGAGGAATTTCCTAAGAAGGCTAGAGGAGACTTCTCTATAGGAACAGGGATGATGCCTGGAATAAGCCTCCAAAGGAGAACAGTCTCCAGTTATGGAGGACAGCTTACCGGGGGCTCCGGGTTGTACTGCGCAGCCGCCTCGCTGAGGAGACAAGGAGGAGTTAGTGCCAGGGGGCGGGGCCCCCAACGGGCAGCACCAGCAGAACGGCCAGTACCAACCCCTCAAATTCCAGCCTTCCACCTTCCTTATGTGGTCCCTCCACCCTTCGTCTGCCCCTGTCCTCACCTACCCTAGTCCACATTGGGACCTGATCCTGCCCTTCCTTTCCCTTCATCAGGCCAAGCCCACCCATGGCCCCACCCCCACAGAAGACGCCACTCTTGCTAAGACACATACATCCAATGGTAGGTGTCAGATTCATCTTCAGTTCCTCCCAATGGACAACCCAAAATCCTTCCCAGACTCAACAGCCAGCCCCTCCCTTTTAAGGACCCATTTCATAAAAGCTCTGCCATAGCTTCCCCGGGCCTCATACTTTTCCAGTCCCATCTGCCCAGGTCCTTCCTCCATCACTTCCCTTCCTGAATGTCTGTCTTCCCAACATCCTACCCCAGGTCCATCAGTCCCTACTCCCTCGAGGGATCACTGCTTTGTGACCGAGGCAACTAGGTGCTGAGAGATCACCTGCCCCTACCCCCACGAAGGCATTTTTCTTAATGAATCCAGCCAGTTCCCAACGACATTCAGCCCTTTCTGGGCCATTTGCCCTATCCCATTGGGCCATCGCCTCTTCTACCCACCTCCCCACTAACTCACCTAGAACAACAGACCCCACTTATGCCAAGTTCTGCCCCCAGGAAGTGTCAGCCAGCCTCATTGGCTCTGCTACTTTAAAGTTATTCTCAAAATTAGCCAGTGAAGAGCGCACACAGTCCCATTAAGCTCCACCTCCCCCAAACCCGGAAGGGTCTCCTTAGAACCTGCAACTTGCTTATTGACCCATGTCAACCCGATCTTCATGCACTGACATCAGCCTCGTTGGGGTCCCCTCAAAGCCAATCTCACTGCCTAAGCCTCCCTGGCCTAATTAAGGCTTCCAGGTTAATCCCACCTTCATTGGACCACGCCCATCCATGCCCCGCCCCCAGCCCCGCCTTACCTGATGGCGCTAATGACTCCGCCCAGGATGCGCATGGCCGTTCCGCCTCCGCCTCCGCCTCCCATTCCGCCGCCACCGCCGCCGCCCCCAGCCCCGCTGATCAGGCCTCCGAGAACGTTCCCCAAGCCCCCGCCCAGGCCCCCGCCTCCCCCGCCGCCGCCTCCGCCCTTCAAGAACGAGTTAACCAGGAACATGGCTGCGACTCAGGCTCCTGTAGGGGAAAAAGGGGGTCAGATGGCTGCCTCGCCCCTAAACTGAGCCTGCCCCCTGCCGCAAAAGTATGCATTTCCGGGAGCTGGACTTTGGGGGAAGTATCTGAGGTCTCCGGGTGGGAGCAGAGCCTCAGGCTAAAGGTCTGGCCTTCTGACGGGAGTGGTCCTCGGATGGGAGGGGATCAGGTTACAGGGGTTCGTAAGGTACCCGTCCAGCTTGAGGGACCCTGGATAGAGGGCATCCACAGGCATCATTAAGAGTAGGAGTACCTGGCCGGGCGCGGTGGCAGCACGCCTGTAATTTCAGCGACTCGGGAGGAGGAGGCAGGGGGATCTCAGGTTCGAGGCTAAAGACAGCCTGCGTAATTTAGCAAGACCCTATCTCGATTTAAAAAATGAAAAAGGGCGTGGCGGTTCAACCCAGGGGCAGGGCGCTATGCTAAGTATGTGCGAGGCCCTGGGCTCAGCTCCCCAGTACCGCCCCCCCCAAAAAAAGCAGGGGTACAGGTCTGGTGGTGGTTCTACATGTGGAGGCCCCAAATTGGTGTAAGGCACACCCAGGCGCTCGGATCTGAGATCCTCACCTCCCAGAACTGAATTTAGGGAGTCCTTGACAGGGTAGAAGCGCGGATCGTAAGTCCTCGGCCTGGAGGTCCCCCTCGAGGCGGAGTTCGGGAAATCCCGAATGCGAGTTTGAGCATTTGGAGCCTCTGAGCAGCAGCATCACAATATCACGACTGGGCTTGTAGTATCAGGTCTAAAACCGTGGCTGTGCGCCCCGAGGGCCTGGGATAACGGGGTCCCCAACATTGAGGCAGGGACCTAGCATCTTGGTTCTGGACGTCCGAAGAATTTACAGTGGGGGTGCCTCTCAGATCTTCGGCCTTGTATTTGAGATCATGAGACCGCGGATTGGGAGGGGTCCCCGGGGGATACCAAGGAACTGACAGGTCCGGGGGGTTCGGATCTGAGGTCAGAGGCCTCCTGAGGCCAGGGCTTTAGGGTCTCGGTGAGTCTGAGGAATGCTGAACCTGGGATTGCGGGGTAGTCTGGGCAGGACGCACTTACCGGTCCCGAGGTCCGCGATCGGGCAGCCTGTGGCTCCGGGGCCTCCCGCCTGCGTCCGGCTCGGGAGGGCGGGGCCCGTGACTCAGGCCGCAGCTCCAGTGCTCGATCCCGCAAGGCGCCCAGCCGTGGTCCGCGCGGTCCTAGCGCCGGTCTTGCAAACTGCGCCTGCGCGCGGCGGCCCCGCCCCCACGTAACGGGAAGCGGGCCCTGGGACTCCGCCCTGTACGTTCCCAGCGCCAGCTGTTCGAACCCTGTGGAAGCTTAGGAGCTCTTCCCCTTACCGCTGATCCCCGCGGGGCGCTGCCATTGTCAGAGTGAATTTTCGCCCCGAGGCCTTTCGCCACCCGACCACGGCTGCGGTTTTTGGCCCGCTCCACGCGGCCCTCGCCTTCTTTGCTGCGACCAGCACCCCCCAGAGGGGCCGAGTTTCGTTTGGCTCACGGTCTGGGGGACAGGCGCCCGCATCTGTGGCACGCACTGCGGCCAGTATGGGTCTCCCCCGTCTCTGCAGCTGTCCAGATAGCAGTCAGACGGCGTGTGGGACTTAGCAACTTTGTGCCTTCTTCCACCTCCCCCTGCTGAGTCAGGGGTCACCTGAATCCCCCCCACCCCGTCCCCGTCCCTGGACGGACCTAGAGTGTCGCCTGGGTTTTCCAGAGCCCCTCGGCCTGTACCTGAGGAGGGGGGAGGGAGCCCGGGAAGTCCTCTGGAGGCCTTTCGTTTGCCCTTAAATTTGCACCTCCACTCTGTGCGTGCCCGCTCCTCTTTCTGGGCTTTTGGGGCTGTCGGGCCGTCGGGCTGTCTGGCCCTTGGCCGCTTCTTGGAGAGCCCCATAGATTTAGTTTGAATCCTGGCTGTGCCCGGTAACTACACGATCCCAAAACAGTGACTTGTCTGAGCAGCGACTTTCTCATCTGTGAAGTGGGAACAGGGCTGTGATTTAGCTCAGTTGGTAAAGAGCTGTTCTGCCGTCTCTGAGGTCCCGAGTTTGATTCCCAGCACCGCAAAAATGGGGGAAGGATTTGGCAATCCACTCCCTAGGCAATCCGGAGTTGGACATGTCTCCACAGCACCTAAAAACAACAAAGTGGGAACATGGGTCACCTCCCGCCCCAAGTAGTAGGACTCTTATCAGAATTAAGTGATAGCTGGGTGCAGTGGCTCACGCCTGTAATCCCAGTAACTCTGGAGGTGGAGGGAGGATCTCACGGATGAAACCAGAGGCAGCCTGTGTAATTTAGTGAAAGCTTGTCTCAGGATTAAAAAAATAAAATAATAAAAAATGGCCTAGAGTCTAGCCTAGTTGTAGAGCATTTGCAAAGTATGCGAAGCCCCTGGCTTCAACTCCCAAGTACTGAAAAAAATAAAATAAAATAAAAAATAGGTGATAAATGGTTAGTAAATGGCAGCTGTTAGCTCTATTTCTGTCCATGCTGTTCCCTTAGCCTAGAGTCTACCTGGATTCCCCAGCCCGTTGACTCTTGCTCATCTTTAAATAATAAGGACCCATAAACTGCCCAGCATGTTCCTAAGCACTTAAATATATCAGCTCATCTGTCCTCTGACATCCCTGTGGGCTGGATATCTATTTACTATCCCCATTTTACAGATAAATAAACTGAAGGTAGACACAAGGAGCCAGGCTCCCTAGCCTGTACCACTAACCTCACCACCTTTATGGATGACTCCTCGATAATATAATGAATATGACAATTGCTTGAATAACCAGATCACAGCAGACGAAACCGCAGGTGCAGCTACTGCCTTCTGAGAGCTTGCTGGGGCCCGGCCAGGCAACTGCTTTGCAAACCTGTGTATGAGGCAGGATGTAACAGGAGAGCAAACGGAGCCTCTAAAAAGCAGGGTCAGCGAGGGTGCCAGGACCAGGTCTGAACCTGGGCTTGGCTGATGATAAATCATCCCGTGGTGACTCATCCAGATTCCCTTCTCACCACACCCCTCCCTGCCACACTGAGCAGCTTCAGTTCTCTGGCCTGTCCCCGGGTCACTTCTGCCAGGCCTTTGCATAAGCTGTGCCCTCTGCCGAGAACCTTTTTTTTTTTGCCTGTTTGTGTATTGACTCAGACATTGAGTGCCAGCTCAGGAGTCTCTTTTAGGAAGTCTTCCTGTCTCTGCGCTCGCCTAAGCCTAGGTGAGGCTGCCAGTTTCATGCTCTCAAAATTGTTTATATGTAACACAACCTCTATTTAATAAAGGAAGCCTTTGTTAGTGTGTGTGTGGGGGGGACTGTTTAAAGCTGGGCATGGTGGTGCATGTTGATAATTCCACCCCCTGGGGAGGCTGAGGCAGGAGGATCATAAGTTTAAGGCCAGCCTGGGCAATACGGCAAGACCTTGTCTCAAAACAAACAAACAAATAAACAAAAAACAAACTAAACCAAAACCAAAACCAAAAACCTGCTTGTGCTTTCTCATAGCTCTCACTGCCTAATACAATCCTGTTGCCATCTAGTTCTGTCCCCTGATATCTCTCTCTCTCTCTCTCTCTCTCTCTCTCTCTCTCTCTCTCTCTCTCTGCTTTTTTCTCTCTCTGGCGGTACTTAGGGGTTGATCCCAGGACCTCACACATACTTTGGAAGTGCTCTACGGCTGGGCTGCACTCCCAGCCCATTTTATAATTTTTTATATTGAGTTAGGGTCTCACTAAATTATATGGGCTGCCTTTGGCCTTGAACTTGTGATCCTCCTGCCTCAGCCTCCCAAGTCTCTAGGATTACAGGTGTAAGCCACCTTGTCTGGTAGTCTCCTGACCTCTTCATCCTGGGCAGCCCTGAGTCTTAGCTTTTGGGCCTCCTGCCTGCGCCATTAATGCCATGGGGTACCTCCTTTACATGCATAGCTTAAATTCCATCACTAGGCTGTTGTTGTATCATTAGGCTATCAGCATCCAACTCTCCTTCATCGGCCCAGACATGGCCCCTGAACTGCTGGCTCCTATGTCCTGCAAACCATCTCTTGGAGGCTGACTATCCTAAACTAAGCTCCTGAGGTTCTTCCAAAACCCACTCCTTTCCTGTCTAGGTCAAAAGCATCTCTATTCTCCCAGCGACTGAGGCCAAACACCCCAGGACTATTCTTGTTATGTCTGTCTCTCATTATGTCTACTCCAACCTGTCAACAAATCTTACTGGCTCCCTGTGCCAAATCTCAAGCCTTCTCCTCTCCTCCACTGCCCGTCCTGGCCCAGCCTCAGTCTGTTCCCACCTGAGTCATTACAGCAGCCTCCTCACTGGTTACCCTGCTCCTGCCCCTGGCCCCACATTCTGCTCCTGCCTGCAGCAAGAGAGAGCCTGTGACCCCCCCATCAGAGTCCCACCCCTGCTGCACCTCACCCCAAGAGTCCAGAGTTCCCATCCTAGCCACCAGTTCATACTGATCTGTCCTGTCACCCCTCTGTGCTCATCTCTGCACCCCTAAGAAAGTGAGAAGGAGCCCCTTTATCAGCTTGACCTGGATGTTCCCAGCTGAACCTTGACAGAACTCAACAAGGAGGCTCTGCAGCCATGTCGGGGCACACAGCGCCTCCTCGGCCACAACGGAGGCCACTACTCCATGGCCAAGACCTTTTCTAGCCCCACCTTGGTGCTGTCTCAAGTCTCTCAGGCAGGTCCTCTTGGATCTCTGATTTAACCCTCATCCCACCCCCACACTGCCCTTCCCATTTCTCACCTGCTAACCTACTGTATTATTTACTTATTAATCTAGATTCTTGCTTATCTTCTCCACTGGAATGTGAGCTCTCTAAAGATAAGGCTTTCTGTCTGTCTTGCTCAGTGCTGTGTACCCAGTTTCTGGAACAGGGCCTGGCACATCTTAGGTGCTCAGTAAATATTTGTCGAACGAATGAAATATTCCGTGTGTACTTTCTCATTGAATTTTTGGCACCACCAACATGATGCATTGATAATGCCTCTCATTGTCTCTTAGACTCCTGTGAACTCAGGATGGTTATGTGTCTTGCTTTGGCCAATAAGTGGGTGGAAGGAGTGGGTGTGTCACTTCCTTGTAAAAGCATTTTAAAAAGCCAGGGTGCTCTGTGTTCTTTTGTCCCCTGTCTGGGCAACATTGGGAGCTTTGCAAGCACAGAGGTACCACATGAAGGAAACCAGGTGTGACACTAAGCCATGCCCCAAAGGGCATCTATGCTAGATAGTTACCAACTTTATATGAGCAATAAATAAATTTAGGGCCAGGCATAGTGACTCATGCCTGTGATCCCAGGCTGAGGCAGGAAGATCATGAGTTTGAGGCCAGGCTGGGCTACATCGTGAGACAATGTCTCAAGAAAAGGAGAGGGGAGGGGAGGGGAGGGGAGGGGGAAAGAAAAGGAAAGAAAGAGAAAAGGAAAGAAGGAAAGGAGAAGGAAAGAAGGAAGGAAAAAAGGAAGGAGGAAAAGAAGGAATGAAGGAAGGAAGGAAAGAAAAGGGAAAGAAGGTTGAGCGCTGTGGTGCACACCTGTAATACCAGCACTGGGGAGGCTGAGGCAGGAAGAGCAACATGAGTTCGAGGCATAGTGAGTTCCAGGACAGCCTGGGCTACACAGCAAGACCCTGTTGAAAGAAAGAAAGAAGGAAGGAAAGAAAAAGAAAGACAGACAGACTATAGAGGTGTTAGTCTACTAAGGTGGGGGACTTACTTGTTACCATAGTAAAACCCCACCTATTTTGACTGACGCAGATAGATACTGATATTATCATATGCACAAGGAAAGTGGGACTCAGGTGGGATTACTTGTCCCAAACCACGGAACTGAAAATGCAAAGGTCAAAATTTAAACCTAGGGAGACTAGGTTTGTAGCTTTATTTGTGTATTTATTTATTTAGTGGTACTTGAGAAGTACCTATGACCTTACAGATACTTTGCAAGTGTTCTACCATTGGTCTGCAGCCCCAACCCATTTTTTGTATTTTATCTTGAGGCAAGGTCTTACTAGGTTACACAGGCTAACCTCTGGCCTTGAACCTGTGATCCTCCTGCCTCTGCCTCCAGAGTTGCTGCCTTACAGGCGTGCGCCACCACACCTGGCATAGCTCATGCTTTTAACCTTCACAATTTACTGGCTCAAGACATTAATGTTATAGTGGTATCAAGTAATAAAGTCACACTAGTCACAACTACACTAACTAATGCCACATGAGGGCTCTTGGGGAGCAGGCTGGAGTGTGTGCAGCATAGGCCTATGGTTTGGATGTGGTCTGAATGTGGCCACAAAGGTTCACGTGGCAGAGGCCTGGTATTCAGTATGGCAATGTGGGGGGTGATGGAACCTTTAAAAGGTGAGGCCTGGTGGGAAGTAATTAGTTCATTTGGGGTATTGCCCTCAAAAGGAGTAAATATATGTTTCCATTCCCTGCATAACTACCTCTATGTATTATTGTCCTCTCTGCGTGCGCGTGTGTGCGCTAGGGATCAATCCAGGGTCCCACACACTAGGTAAGCAAGCACTCTGGCACTGAGCTACACCCCCGGGGTGGCACAACATTCTAACTTTCTAATGTGGTAAATATCTACAGATATAGCCCTCATGGACAAAAGGTCTTTTGTTCTCAATAAATTTTAAGAGTGTAAAGAGGACGTAGGACACGAAAGTTTGAGAATTACTGGTCTGAATGTTAGCTGTTTTTGCAAGACCAGTAAGCTGGAATGGAGAATTGTGCTTGGGTTTAGCAACAAGCAAAGAAGGGCTTTGGTAATTAAAAAACAAAAACAAAAACAAAAACAAAAACAAAAAACAGCCAGGTGCGGTGGCACACACCTGTAACCCCAGCTGCTCAAGAAGTGGAGGCAGGAGGATCGCAAGTTTGAGACCAGAAGCAGTCTGTGTAACTAGTGAGACCCTGTCTCAAAAAATAAAAAAATGGGCTGGGAGTGCAGCTCACTGGTCCAGCACTTGTAGAGCATGCAAGCTCGAGGCCCTGGGTTCAACCCCTAGTAACGCAAAAACACAAACAAACAAACAAACAAACAAAAAACAGTTTAGTTTTTATAGAGCAGAGGGAGCCACAGAGGAACATGCTGACACTTCTTTTTGAAGTTTGGTTATGGTTTCATAATGGGTGGATCAGGCGTAAGAATCCAACATTTATTGATTGATTGATTGCAGTGCTGGAGATGGAACTCAGGGCCTTGTACATGCTAGCCAAGCGCCCTAGCACTGAGACACATCCCCAACCCTTGGTTTTTGGAGAATGGGTTTCTGTGGAGGCCAGGCTGGCCTCCAACTCATGGTCCTCCTGCCTCAGCCTTCTGAGTGCTGGGATTACAAGCATGCACCATCACAACCTGCTCTTACATTGGATGGTAACATCACAAAAACAACTAGATGGACTGTGCCTCCTGATGAAAGAGCTCAACATCACCCGTTATGTATTGTTGTTGTTGTTAGGTGCCGTCTAGTCAGTATCTGACTCATAGCGACCCTCTGTACAACAGGGGAAACACATTTGTCAGTGCTTCTCTCCTGTTCATTGGGTTTTCAATGGCAGATTGATTTTTGGGAGGGGGTTGCCATGTCCTTCTCCCAAGCCTAGAGCTTCTGGTGTTCCTAGGCGGTCTCCTATCCAGGTACTAACCAGGCCTGACCCTGCTTAGCTTCCGAGATCTGACGGGATCAGATGCCACAGGGCTACAGCTGCAGGCCCGTTATGTATTATTTACCTCAAAACTGAACCTGAATGTGACTCAGCCTTTAGATCTTCTAGTTTGGAGCCGACTGCTAGGAGGCTGAAGAACATGTTAAAGACACCAAGAGGTGCAACCAGCTAAATAAGACTGTAGGAAATCCCAAGGAATAAGAAAGAGGAAGGGGAGCTGTTACAGACTAAAAGGCTTTAGAGGCAGCACCTGGAGGCAGCACCCGAATGCAGCACGTGGACACCAGATTCTGATTTGCACAAACCAACAGTAAAAAGACATTTACAAAGCAACAAGGGACTTTTGAATACTGACCATATATTAAATACTTTAAAATGATTGCAAAAATACTTTTAAGATGTAATAAATGCCCTTTATGTACAGAGCTACACAGAAACATTTCTGGATGAGAAGATATATTGTTTGAGATTTGTTTAAATAATGGGGAGAGAGCTGGAAGCAGAGAATTAGAGGTCAGAGGTT